>JAODUK010053561.1:0-42801 GCA_027564635.1 Typhlichthys eigenmanni
TTTATTTAATTGTCACATTGTCACACATTATATATATATATATATATATATATATATATATATATATATATATATATACATACTTTATATTTATACTAGCTAGGACAGAAATTAATAAACAGCACAGCTAACAAACCTCTCTCTTTCGGCACTTGGGCAGATTCACCCCTTTGCTAATGAATAGTTTGGCCTTGGCTACATGCTAACATACTGTATGCCTCATGATGCAGTCATATAGGCTAAAGATAAGCGTGTGTATCAGAGTTGCTGTGGGTTGCTTTATCCACATCATGATTTACCACCAGAAACCAGATGCACCTTTGGTCTTAATCCTTATCACACCTCAGTGCTAAAGCCATGCCTAATAATTAAAACAAGTGGAAAAGGTCACACTGCAAAGAAGCTAGCATGCTTTAGAGTTTGCTAACTGGACTCTAATCTAGCTGTAATTCCTCAACTTTCTATCACTGTGCAATGCTTAGAGAAGCTCCAAAAGCATTGACGGTGGCTTTAGTATGTTAATCGAAGTGTACAGTAGGTGTGACATGTAAAATTGCCTGAGGGAGTGTGGGAGTGAATTCATGGTCAATCTAAATAAATAGGATTTAGGTGCACATCACTGGGATAATCACAGCATTGGCACCTGCTCTAATATTGACAATTTTTTTTAGAGGATTTCATCATTCTTTTTGTGGAGGTAGCTTTAATTGCACCGCTGGCGTTCCAAAGTTGTCGTTGTTATAGAATGACAAATATGTTTATATAAGTACTTATTTGATTTATGGTGTGCTAACTGGACCCTAATCTAGCTGTAATCCCTCAACATTTTAATTGCTGTGCAATGCTTAGAGATGCTCCAACGTCATTAAAGTTTGCTTTAGCATGTTAAGCACAGTAGGTGTGAAGCACACGAGATGCAACATGATAATGAAGTAGATGGGTTCATGAGATTGTAACTTCTAATTCGATTTGCAGGACAGACTAGCAAGGTTTCTTATGACAGGTGGCTTATAGCTCTAGTTCATCTCATGACCATATAAAGCATATAGGCTAAACGGAAGGCAGCAAAATAATATTTTTACCTCGATTTGGTAAAATAATAATCGTTTCAAAATTGTACTTGAAATTACAACTTTGTTAATAGCCCAGCCCTAGTACACACTAGCAGGTGGCACTCAGTATAGGCCTAGTTGAAAAATAGTTTATTCAAATGTATCGCCTAGAGTTGAGGATGATGATATAAGCAACATGTTGTGTACACAATATTTGACACAGATAGCTCTGACAGGGGACGGGGAATGTCATTTTAATGTGTGCCCTGTGGGCATGCATGTACATATAATGCAGCTAAAATACATATGGACGTACAGTACGGTACATTGGTGCGAAACGCATGCTAATATTATGTGGAAAGACTAAAAATTGCATTGGTTCTTCCACATTAGCTGGGGCTTTTGTCTGTTGCAGAGAAATAGTGGGTTGAACTTATCAGTTTATCTTGTAAATAATGGGGCTTTTTAAAAATCTAAACCCATCCTAAAACCTATTTAGGACTTCTCCTCACCGGTGTTCAATGCTGTCCTTTGAATTTCAATGTGATGTAATGACATTTTGTTGCCGGCCAAATATCCCTGACAGAGCCGGCAGACTCTATTCAGATGCGACATAATCAAGGGGTTTGTGGTAATGGTTATTGGAAACAACAATACTTTTAATCCTGCACGTTGAATGCCTTTAATGTCCTGTCTTAGACTTGTATGGTTTGAGTGACCTTGTAATTGAGCGTCACGCTATTGAGCTGGATAATTACAGTCTTCACACTTGTCACACTCAGGCAGGTCTAGTACACACTAGAAAACAATACAGGCGTCTAACTCTAGTTGTTCATGAAGCTTCTATAGACCTTTGTAGCAGCAAGCACATGGCTACACAACCAGATACTTATCTGTACAGCGGAACCACAATCAACAAGTTGATTTCATCACTGTGTGAACAGAATGTCTCATGTGTAGCTTACCCCTTGTCATGTGATAATGTTGTCACAACTGACTCTGTGAGACTAGGTAAGAGTCCCTACACACTTCTAATAATAAACCATGTTTAAAGAAGCCGAGTAGACCTATGCCTGAACTGAAATTAACATTGGATTATCTCTTTTATGACATCCCTGAGGGAGTGTGGGCCATCCTTGCCCATGAAATTAATTCATGGTCAATCTAAATAAATATGATGTAGGTGCAAATCAAAATCACTGGAATAATCACAGCATTGGCACCTGTTCAAATTGACAGCTTTTTTTTTCCACATGAAGGGTTACGTCATTATTTTTGTGGAGGTAGCTTTAATTGCACCATAGGTGTTGTAAACTTTCCATGGTTATTGAATGACAAGTTTAATGAAATAGTTTCTATATTTTCTACATTCTAAGTTCGCATTATATAAATATCCCTTGGTTTGTGCGTTTTGAGGTGTACGGAGAAGCAGTAGCGTTCAGAGAGCCAGATTGAATGGAACACTTGTTCCTATTTCCTAATTGCCTGGGGGAAGTTAGTGATGAACACCTGATTGTACATTAAGTGAGGTGGGTTGCATAAACGTAAACTTCAGAAAATCTTTGTGATTTTTTCTTTAACATCTGCTATATGATGTCCTGCTTAATGCAGGCTATAATTTATTACAATTTGTGTCAATCGCTATGACCCATTTCTCAATACTTTGGTTACATTTGCTAAACTCTTCATACAGGAAAATATATGAGGATGTTGAAATAATTGCCTTTACAAAATTGTAATTGTGCTGTCCTGGTGTTGTTTAACATCTAGTCCAGGGGTGAAAATGTTCCTGTGTAAATAAAGTTCAAAAGAAGAATAATAGACCAACTGCCTTTTATTTTATCTCACTATGTGGAAGGTGTTATTTTACCTGCACATTTGATTCGGTCATCTGACACTACTGACACCTACAAAATTGTGCCTGTGTTTGTTCCTGTGCGTTTGTGTGCGTGTTTGCAAGCGTGTGTGTGTGTGTGGTGATATTTAACTGGGCATTTAGCCAGTTGTAGACCAGCTAGACATGAAAACACATTTTATCATCTTTTTTTTTTACAAAGCATTTGTAAGGCAAGGGGCATTGTTGTCTCGCCTCTGTGCTGGCAGTGGAGGCACAGAGCTGGAAAGATGTCTGCATAAATAGCCGCCATGGCGGAATAGGGGTGTGGTATCGCCGTCTACAGTGTCTAAGGTCCACACGCGTTTCTCCCTCGACTATCGTTTTCCATCTATATCTTCAGTCTCGCCTCCAGCTTATTTCTTACCGCACAAGGACATTGCTATCACAACACAAGTACATAAACAATGTACATCACATGCAACATGTTGCATATGATGCACAGCAAACGCACCTCAACACTCAATGTCACCTGACATTGTTGTTTTGAAAGTAGCATAGGTATGCTAGGGGTATTCATTGTTATAGTACACCTCTGGTTCCAGAACGCCAGATTGCTATGTACAAAGGACACACAGCGCAGAAATATGTCACCTGTTTTGTTCAGGATCGATTGTGGCATAATAGGGGTTTTCTTAACGCCATTATTGTGGGGATCTCTATATAAAAAGGGCGATAGTTAAAGATACAAAATTGCAGTTTACAGTATAAATATTCTTGATGTAGGCTTACCTGTATTGACTTCTAGGACTACATTTACTACATTATTATTATTAGTACAAAGCCAAATATGTAAATTCTGGTTCTGAATTTAGTCATTCTGTTAGTCATTCTGTTCAGTTGTCCACGTGCTTGGTTTTTGACTCTTTACAAATTTGATGTTATCTTAAAATCACAATGTTTTTTTTATTGTGCAGTATGCTATTCTGCTCTTTCTTAACGAGGAGGGATATTATGTTCACTATCTAAGCTGTTTAAATTACAATTCATTACTAATACATCCAATCACGTGGAATACATTTGAGATGAGATTAGATAAATTGATCATATATGGAAGTGACCTTGATGAAAATCATTTTTTCATAGCTGACACTCCTTTTTCCTATTGCCAAATCACTTAGTACTCATACATCTATCTATCACAGCCAGTGGTATCAGATATAATGTACTCTTAATAATGGATTGGCCATATTTTATTTCACAGGCCACGGTAATTATTGAGTGCATTCATCACTATCACTGCATGGCTCTCTGGCAAGTCTGTCTGCGGAGAAACTCGCAGGAATCGCTCGGTGTAGCTAATGATCAAGACAGTATGCGCATATCTTTGCACATATGGGTCTTAATTAGCGGTCAGATAGTTTCCAATGTTTTCCCTTTTTCCCTCTTACTTAATTAAGATATAAACAAGACGTGGGCTGCTGGGACAAGAAATGACGAGAACAACTTTGATTTTAGAGGTGAGAGAAGTCCCCCATCAGAATGGCCCCTGTAAGGTATCCAGTATTTGAAATAGGCCATAAAAAAGCAGAACAATATATCATTGTTCTAAGGGACAAGATGTTGGCCACTTTTGTGATGAATTTGAACGTGGATATTGGTTTGCAGATGGTTAAGACCTAATTTGTGTGGGTGGAATTTTTTTCTAAATAACGTGTAGCTCTATTTGTTGTTTCTTTGGAATGGTTTAATCTGTATTATTGTACATCTGGGTAAACACAGAAGGCGCAAACGCATCACATTGCCTATTCAGTGCTAAAAGGGCACAGATTAAATGGCTTAGTGTGATTCACTGATGTTGACAATATTGTTTAAGAGGAACCCAGGCTAAAATGCAGGTACATTTCTTCATATGTTTTTGTGGGTGACAGACAGAGGTAATTACTGACCACTTGCATACATCACAAGATTCCCGCCTATATCTGTTCTCTCCCTTAATACACATGACTTTGGCATGCGTATGGGCCTCGCTCGTTGTCGCTGTGAGCTCATTTGAAGAACTGATTAATAAGGAAAATTAGTTAGTGGGTTAGTGGTCCTACAGCTTGACCATATGTAAAATCTGGATAATTATTTGTATTCCTATACAGTGGTCATAATGGCACGGTTGGGCGTCGCCATGGCGGCAGAATCACAGATGGGAAGCACTCTCGGAGGCTTTGCGGAGAGCTTGCAAAGTGATTGTAGACAACCGCGTAATCTTCAACCAGATAATTTCATCTGCACTCGTTAGATTGGTAAAACAAATCAAATAATCCCTATCATCATCTGTCTTGAATGTAAATCAGTGGGGATGGCATTGCTGGTTGCTAGTTTGAGGAGCTGGAATGGTACGTGTGTTGTGAATGTTCAGTTGCGGGTGTATATGCCGTCACTGTATATAAGGAGCCTTGATCATCTCCACCCCCACCAAAATGTAATCCCGCTCTCTCACTGTACATCACGTGTGGTGAATTGCCACTCTGAGGACTGTTGTGTGGCCAGAATTAGACGCCGTGCGCCCGGTACCTCAATCTGACAGTGAGGCAGGGCAGTGGCCTACATTGTTCCACTATGAGTTGAACAGCATCTGGCAGGCCATAAAAGCGTAGAGTTGAGGATGTGGGTGAGTGTTTAAGGCTCAACGCGGGCAACAAGTGAACACACACGATTGTCTCTGTGTGTGCGTGCGTGCGTGCGTGCGTGCGTGCGTGCGTGTGTGTGTGTGTGTGTGTCACTGTCAACAGAGGAATGGAGTCAAAGGGCAACAACATGAGGCCATGGGAAGATTGTTGTAGGCTATTTATGTTAGGTAAACTGTGTGTGTGTGGTTAAGTAGGTGTGCATAAAGCTCCAGATGAATGTCCCACTTCAACGCTAACGCTATCTTTCACATTATGCAAATCAGGACTGTAATGAGATTGGGAGTTGGGCTGTGTGTATGTGTGCGTGTGCGTGTGTGTGTGTGTGTGTGTGTGTGCATTTCAGAAATGTTTAATGTATATAAACTAGCCAGGTGTAGGCAGAGTGGTCGGCAGGTAGTGACCACATTCAGAACCAAACATGGTAAAGCAGCTTTTCTTCATCCTCATGCTGCATTCATATGGAACAAATTCCCTGATAATCTTTAAATTACCCTAGACATTTTTAAATCAACACTCAAATGCCTTATGCTGAGTGATTCATTAGATAATGCGATTTTCTTCACTTTATAATCTTATTTTATTTTGTTATTTACATTTGTATTAATTAATTTCCTATAAATTATTGTTTGTGCTTTGCTTAGTGTTATTCGTAAAGCATTTTAAATTGCTACCAAGTATAAAAGGTGCTATAAATACATAAATATATAAGGCTGCCTTGCCTGCCAGGAGTCGAGTTGTGCTTCTGTAGAGAAGTCCTCTTTTCTGTCACTTCCTCTCATTTAAAACATGCCTCCTCTTCCTCCCGCCCATCTATCTCCCCCTCCCCCTCCTCTCCTGCAGATATGAATCGACTGTAATAACATGCACCCCCCCCCCCCCTTTCCATCACTCTTCTTGTTAGGAGGAGCTCTGGCACAAGCTAACCGGTTAACTAGAGAGATAGAGAGAGAGATATATAGAGAGAGATAGAGAGATATGTTGCAGTCGGTTGTAGGGTATTAGGGGTGGGGGAGAAAATCGATACTGCATAGTATCGCAATATTACCCATGGCGATACTGTATCGATACTTGGATGCCAACTATCGCAATACATTTTCTTTTCCCATTATATAAATTGCACATGAGAATTTACCTAATATTTATGACATTCATGTCAGTTAGTCAGCTTGACACTCACATTTTGCAGCAATACATATACAAATGTAAGATGATCAAACCGATGTTGACATAGATTTCCTTTGGGGACATAATTTGAATTTGGAAAAAGTATTACATTGCAAAATGCACACTCAGTTTAAAAATACCCTCCAAAACATATGCACAACTCTGATCCCCCTAGCTGTGTCAACTGTGCAATATCCCTGACTCTATATATTGTGTGTCTGTATGTCTTTGTAATGCTGACTTCATTTCTGGATGAGCTTGCTAACCTGACATGCCACATGGATTGTTAGACACAAGTCCATCTGGGGAGCCGTCCATCGAAACTTTATTAAAACATACTTGTCAGTTGATTGGATGAACCATTGCAGTCATTGCAGATCATTGCAGATGTCGCTGTCGCCACACCAAAACTGCGCTTGTAGCTATCAACACAACGCTGGTTCTCAAGAAGCTCGCAAGAGCATCCTGATCTTGCGAGCTTCAGTTTCAGTGCTTGAATCAGCACAAGAATCAGGCTTGGCGGGTGTCTCTCTCCAAACTGCTTACCAATGTATACCTAACTACCAACCAACCTACATTTCTGTCTGTCTGTCTGTCTGTCCACCAAATATTTCTACTTCTTATCCTCCTACACATTCCACTACTCCAGAGTATAGTATTCTGTTAGACCAACCCAACGCACACACACATGTGCGCGCGCACACACACACACA
This sequence comes from Typhlichthys eigenmanni, assembly GCA_027564635.1. NCBI lineage: Eukaryota > Metazoa > Chordata > Actinopteri > Percopsiformes > Amblyopsidae > Typhlichthys > Typhlichthys eigenmanni. The sequence goes on from JAODUK010053561.1 coordinate 7,448, forward strand.
CACACACACGCACACGCATGCGCACGCACACACACACACGCACACACACACACACTTTGTTTTGACCTACCCTTACTGTGTTTTACATGAGCCACTGGACCTGGTCCTCCTGGACTAAACATATTTTGCAGTGGCGGAGCTGGAGAATATGGTCCGGGTCAGTGGTTGACTGTCTTTTAGTAAATGGTGAACATGAGGGAATTAAATTGAAGCCCTGTGATGAAACGAGACATGAATGAGAATTCTTTGTATGAATATAAACGTGAATTGAGAGAATAACTCACAAAATTACATTTGTGTGTGAATAGGAATAGGAATTTTTTTTTCTCTTGTCTTGCCTTGCATAAATTCAGAACTTTCTGTTAGGCAAAACAAGGTTGATGTTTGACACATGAGGTAACATGCAGTTTCACAAATGGAACTACCTCTTTAGCTGGAAAGTATTTTTTGTTTTGAAGGTTATTCACACTGCTTTTTCTTGCCACACATGTGAAAGGGCCGATTACGATGTTATTGTTATATATTTTTATACATCAAGTTACTAGGGAATTACCGCACACTCGAATATAGTAGAACATTTCACTACCAAATCAATATTTTATATTGAACCGGTTACAGAAGCGACTCCATGACAAGAGCATTATTTTCACGTTTCCACTTGTTGTTTGTGATGCTTTTAGCTACGAGGTGCTTCTCTAGTACGGATCGCTATCTGCCGACCTCACATATAACGTTACCTGTCACTGGAGGGAAACAGAGGAGCTGTGGTAGATATCACTTTGGCTCCGTTTTCCCCATCTGTTCTATTTTCCTCTCCTCCAGCTCTCTCCCCTACAGCTCTCTCTCTCTCTCTCTCTCTCTCTCTCTCTCTCTCTCTCTCTCTAGCTCTCTCTGTCAAACGTGATGTGCACTTAACTTAGCAGGCACAGCTATGTGTGAAAAAGCATTCTACTCTCAATATGTAGGTATCCTTTCCGTTCTCCTTTCCACAGTCACATGTCAGCTCCTGTCAGTCCGATTGGGGCTGAAGCCTCCCCTGTAGTCAACGCGTCTGGCTTCAGCCCGCTGAGACGTCTGACTGCAATACTTAAAGTCCTTTTGTTTTTTCTCTCTTCTGAAAAATAGTCTGTCGTCGCTCTCACTCATTCACTACCACACACACACACACACACACACACACACACACACACACGCGCGCGCATACACGCACACTCACTTAGACACACACACACACGCACACTCTCACTTACACATGCACACACGCACATGCTCTCACATACGTATGCACACACACACGCACGCACACACACACACATGTATGCACACACACACATACTCTCACTTACGCATGCGCACACACACACACACACGCACGTACACGCACGCACACACACAAACACACGCGCACACGCACACACGCGCACACACACAGCCCACCAGTGGGCTCTCAATCTTGTTTGGCCGATGATGTTCTTGCCCGCCAATGCCTTTTGAGTGCCCCAGCAAGTGCAGTATGGGAAATCCAATTTTGGCTGCAAACCTGAGTGTCGGAACAAAAGGGGGGAAGCATTTGCAGAGAGAAGAGGGAAAACAGTGGGTTGTGTGTGAGATGAAGGCATTAGTTCGATTGATTGCTCCAGGCCAGAGTGTATACTGAACAGGTGAGGAGGTTTCTGTAAATGAAAGAAAGTGTGAAATAACATTGTGTGTGTGTATAAATATACAGTATACACTGTATAATGTTTTTGCAATTAAACTGGTAAAAACAAATATTTATAGGGAATATGTGACTGTTTTGGAAATGTGTTCCATTGTAAATAATCTATTTTTATAATAGATGTCTAATGTTCTTTTATACGAAGGGCAATATCAGACATGTTTGACTGATGGGTGTGCGATCAGTAAACCTGTCTCTCACAGGTCACTTGGACATGCACAAGGTTACAGCTGCATGTGCCACAGGCCTTCAACTGCTTTTCTTTTATATGTTAATATGTGTATGTGTGTGTGTGTGTTTGTGTTAATGCACACACAAACCTTATCGAGGGCTGCAGCTGAGTTAGTAGAAAGCTGTTATTCTTTAATGGGCAGGTTGTTTATATTTCATGTGTAACGCATGCACGCAAGCTTGGACGGAGCCCTCACAAAGCCTCTCCCTGCAGAGAAACAAACTAGTGGCGCTGCTGATAAGATTGTAAACCTGGGAGGTGTCACCTGCTCCATTCTGTAATTGCATCGTTCCTGCTGCCAACATCACAGACTGCCATTGCGTCATACGACGATGCAATGCAGAGTGATAAGGGTTACTCGTATAGGCATGTTATGTCCCTTAAATAACACTGAAAAAACTGCTGTTTTGCCCCTATAGGATGTGATTGATCCACTCCATTCAAAAGAGTTCGATCATCTCCACTAAACAGACCTACTGCTGCTGTAGTATGTTTGCATTGCACAGTAATGATCAATCATGTGTATAGCACGATCAAAACAATCAATGGCTTGGCTATTGTACTGCCATGAATCAACAACACTGCCAACAGCACTAACTGAATCAAATTATGAAGCAACGACTGTGTGCCCAGACACATTCTGTATCAATTTTAGCACGTGTTTAATTGTCTTTTATAGATGCCTCACTTGTCAGCAACAATTTTGTGCATTTGTGTTTTGAGTGTTTGTGTGCAAATGATGTCCCCATTTCCTTGTGTATAGGCTCGTAAAAACATCCTGATTTTGAAAGATACGTATCAGCAATTTAATTATATTTACATATCAGTCTGGGAGCTCTTAATTAAAGGTGTCAGTGAAATCATCAGCAGGTTATTGTACCACCTTCAGCTAAGGAGAACAACAAACGTTTGATTTCAACAAACAAGACCCACATGGGGATGATTTTCAAACAGTGGCACTTAATAGCTATAGGCACCAACTGGAATACCCACCTGGACACTGGCTGCGTGGTAAACGATGTCGCCTGGACACTGATTGGCTGGGTGGTAAACAATGTAACACAATGTGGCTGCATTCATTGTACCAATGCACTGATGTTTGTGCCAATAGCGCAAATCAGAACATTTTGTATAAAAGGCAGAAATTTAATGCAAATTCAATGTAAAAACACAGCCTCTGCCTTGTTTGAGTCTACACATTTGTGTTGTGAATTTGTAGCAGTGTACAATATACTTTATGTCTGCCTTGACTGTCACTAGGAATCCCATAGATTGTCTTGCAGCCTGTCAGGCTGTTGACGTGTTGAATCGGGGAACACACCCTCAGAAGACCTGTTCCATTCAGTTTCCACACAGCACTGACAGTAGAATTCACTAGACATAACCCCCCCAACCCATCAGTGTTTATGTTGCATTTGGCTTGGATGTTTAGACACTACATTGGTGTGTATTTGTTTGTTATTGGTTAGAAACAGATGGCCTATAGCTCTGACTGACCATTCATCCTTGTCGGATTGTTTCAGGGATTGTTTAGCTTCTCTGGGAGTATAATCTCAACTGTGAGAGTGTGTGTTGTAGTCCAGTGTTTTTATTAATGTATGTGTGTTTATTTTTTGTTGTGCTAGGACATTTTATTGTGTCTTCTTGATACTTGAGTATTGTTATTATAATAACCTCCATATCTGTCCATAATTGTGCAGTGGATTTATATTTGGTTTTCATTACATTTAATTTCTGCAGGAGCATGCATGTGTCGCTCTCTGATAAGTGAGAATATGGCTGCCTGATGATACGGAGGTAATATTCATTCTGCAGTTCATCAGTCAGCCACAATGCCTGCTCTACGCAGGACTCTTATTAATACAGTGGCTGAAAGTATGGAATCGTTGGGCACCTGCCGCTGTCTTGGTTTGTTGTCGATGATGTGTAGAGAAAGAATATTGTAGAAATACTAACAGGATGATGGTTATACATTATGTTTTCAAATACAGCAAAAGGAACAGAGGGACATTGAGTTTTAGTTCAAGCTGTTATCACAATGTTTCTGTTGTAATTTTACTTTGTGGAAAGCTGCCGCTGGCTTTGTTTGCTGCTATGCTAGTTTGTTTGTGATATTATGTTATGTTTGTGGCATATGGCAAGCATTTAAATCAGTTTAATTTGCAAATGGTGTTTGCAAAAAAACACATTCTATTGATTAAACTGTAATTCAACTTAAAATACCAATTTTCATGCTTGCATACAACGTGACATTTAGATTTTTTAAATGTGTTGTTTGCATTTGCTGAAAAGGCTGGATAGGTTTGCATGTTTTAAATGGATTAAATTAATGTAATTAATTAATGGAAACGCACCATGCAACAAAGCAAACTTTTCTTATTAAAGGCGAAGTCAGCAAGCCTGGTGTAACCAGACACAAAATGTTCTTGCTCCATTTGGAAGTGTTTGCAGATGTTGCCTGCTACTTCAGTCTCAGCCTCTTCCGTCCATTAGCACAAAGTCACATAAGCAACTCTGTGCTGAACATCTGATAAATAGACCCCTGTAAGCTTGACATGACTTTCCGAAATTGAGAAGTAGATTTATATTGGCTGTTAGTATTGTCACTCACAAAGTCTGCATCTGTAATTCTGTTGTGACGCTAGTGCAGTAGCCTACGTTATTTACAAATTTCAGTTGTTACATTTATTTTAAGCACTAACAGTAGCCTACTTATCTGAAAATTGTTTTAAAAAAGTTTCTAAAAAAATTCCTCTGTATAAGTTTAACGTCCGATTTTGTCATTGACGGAGTTGCTTGTTGTGCATGTCAATCAAGATAATGTACCTCTCCTGTCAAGTAGGTGGATCTTGACGCAGTTAGCCAGCGCTGTGTGTCCCAGACTTTACAGTATGTAAGTAAAGGCTACCTGCTACTGGGCCTCTGGTTAAACGTATATTGTCAGCTATTGCAAACTAATAATTAAAGGTAATACACTTTTTGTCAAATTCACCAAACATCTCATAGCTTACCGTTCTCTGTGCGTGTTAAAAAAAATAATTCTTCTGATACTTCTACACAGCCCTGGCATTGTAAATAGTAACATAAACAAAGTGGTGAACAAGCTGTAGTACTACACTTTGCTTCACAATAGGTTTCGATGTGTGGAGCGCCACGCCCCGGAGGGTCGTGGAGGGATATTATTATGATTTGTTAGCATTCTCGAGAATGACTAAATCTGTCTTTAATTTTGAAACTATTGGATAGCGTTTAACCTGTTGACATTGCTAACTGTTTTGATCTCTTTATCTAACTCGCTTGATGCTTGACATCAACGTCATCACACTTAGCTAACCATATTGGTCCACCAGCAGGGTGGCTGTGAAAACACTAACGGTAATAACAGGATTTCCATTATGTCAGCGAAAATGTAGCTGAAAGCATAGTCGGAAGGAGCCAGACTTGGTGTCAGAGATCCTGTAGAAAGATTGTTGACATTTGACCTTGAACAAAACATAAACCACTCTGCCTTCACTGCCACATTGGGAGCTCCCCACATTGAACATACATTGCAGAGGCTGGGGTATTGTTGTTTGGTGCGGTCTGCACCACTTTATTTGTGTTCCCATTTACAGAGCCATGTAGAAACACCTGATTGTTTTTAGCAAAACGTAATGGGCAGCTAGCGGGCCGTAGCTATTCGCTGATTTTGACAAAAAGTGTATTTTGTCAGTCACTGACTTTACCTTTAATTCATCCTAAATTTAGTTTAGAATGAAGGCACTGACACACATACACTTGTCATGTATACACACACACACACACACACACCCTATAAGATCAGTCTTGATAACATCGCCACTTGAAGATGAAAGCTTACCCACACTTTGAGAAAATTGCACATTTTCTGAGTCTAATCTGGTTGATAAGGCCACTTCACAGATCACAATAATTGCAAAGTAACGGTCCACGCAAATTAGGCTGTAGAATTGAAAACAAATAATCCCCTCCCTGGTCCACTACAATAAGCGATGCTTCACTCAACTTGACATTTGTACCTGCTTGTTTGTAGAACCAAAACAACTACAGCTACAAATGTATTTTTATTTTTTAAACATTTTTTATTGATTATAGTGGATTCATATATTATAAAAGTGGAGTCATAAATTGTAAGATAATATAATTTTTGTCAAATTCGGCAAATGGTCACCTGGTCTGTTAGCTGCCCGTACAGTGTGCATCGCACTACACAACACTATCCTAGCTTTGACATGTCCAATGTGGGGAGCGGAGCTTATGAGGAAGTACTCTATGGCTTTGAAGGCAGAGGTGTTTTTGTTCAAGTATCAACAAGATTTCTCTCGAATGCCTGACTCCACCTTTAAGTTAAAAAAGAAAGAAAACAAACCGTTTTAGCTTTAATTTCAATATGGGTGAGAGAAAGTAATTGAGAATTGTGGAACCTTGTTTTCAAAGGATTGATCCGATGGATGGATGATGCTTGCAGGCAAGGCACAATATGCTAAATGGCTGTAGAGTAGCCGACCCATTAGACCGGCTATTATTCAAAAATAGACAGGTTAGTTCTACCTTAGTCAGCCAAAACAGAATGGTAGACGGGAAAAGGAAGAAATTACTAAAGTTCTTGGTGTTAGGGATAGGATACATTTCATAGTTTGGGCTCACCATGCTCCATTGAGTGAAAGGCAAAGCGATTTAAGATTTGAACATACTGTACACCTGATAGGAGATTAAGGGATTCATCACCATATCGATGGAAAGGCAGCTTCTACAAGCTATAATCTGCAGAGAAATACCTTCCCACACACACTTAATATCGTAATGTCAAGTTAAATTATTGCTTACAGCTTTTATGCCTCTGCACAGTTTATGTACACGACACAGGTTTTGAGTGATTAAAGTCATCTCTCATCATGCTGCGTGTTCTAAAATGCAGTTCAATTCAACAGGGCGACATAATTTGGTTGCCAATTAAAGCGGTGCTAGCTGATAAACCGCCGCTGTGCCAAAGACGACATCCATGGCTTAATTGAATTCCAACCAAGGCCGCCAAGAACAGAGGTTCCCATTTATAATTGGTCTGGAAGACTTTTTGGCCCACCTGTCCCCCCCATTTCTGTTTGTTATTGTGTGTGTATATTTGTCTACAGTCTGTTTCCTTTTTCCTTAGACTTCCTAGCCAAAAATACAATGCAGCTTAATGCCAAAACACTAAGAGTGTTGACCCATACTAAACATGTTTCCTATGTTGGTTGCTATAGAAGCACGTTTGCGTTTTTTATTATTATTATTTTTACAATGATCAGGTAGAGGTAGGCATCTAGTTCAAAGATGCCTACAGGTAGAGTAGGTGCTCAAACCCATGACTATCTTGCAGGGAGTTCAGCAACTTCACTCTCCTACATGACAAGTATTCATGGTAATAGAAAGTTCTCTTTCATACAAAATGTATGAACATGGGCAGTAATTGTTTAGCCTTGTAGCCTATAACCAGACCCACAATTCACTTTATACCCCAATGGGCGTAGTCACCTCTGGTTATATTTGAAGCTATTGGAGCAGCCTTTTTGCTACAACTCTTCGTATCGCTTCATCCAGCAGTCCCACCACCGCCATTGTTGGAACTATATTTAGAAACAAACGCTTGGCTTCAACATCATCGCAATTAGCCACCCCTGGTTGCTTAATGGGCATCTCTTCAGAGTGGAGCGAACCTTCATATTATTAGGGTTTCCAGGCTATACTCTCAGCGAACATTGATCTGAGAGCAAAAGTTGCATAGAGCCAAAATAGTCATTTTAAGCCTGTATTACAAAGAAAATCAAATTCTACATTTTGGACTTGATTGTTTGTTGCTGGGGAGTTTATTTTGGACACAGAATTTATTCTATCTGCAACTGAGGTAACATTAGTTTTTTTTTTTATCAAGCTGCACCGAACCAGACTAACAACAAAATGATGGACGCTCAATGTGCAATTACACATATTTTTGCTGCTAATTATTATAGTTTTATCTCAGGGAGTCTATTCTGGACATCCCTAATTAATTTTCTAGGTTTGATTTTAGTGTGGTAATGTAAATTATGGACATGTGACCATCTGTCCATCTCCATAGTAAAATGAGCGGCTCAACCCAAACCAATCAGGGCTTCAGCTTTCATACAGCCTTGTCCAGAAAATGATGCAATGAGGCCATTTGTTGATAACCTGATGGCCTCTAAATTGAGTTTGGCTCATAGTCCTTGTGGGCAGAGGAAATACTCAATAAGTACAAAGAGGCATCACTCATTTCATCTCTTCTCTTTGGCGAGAGAGAGTAGAGACCAACCAAGGGGTTAAAATAAGATGGGAGCGGACTGTGTGAGCCATAAGAACATGGGGCTTTGTTGTGTCACAATCCGTAGCAGAATTATCCTCATGTAATGTTTTAATGACGCGATGTGATCTCACCTTGCCTTTGATCCATTATCAAAGCAGTTTGTCTAGCGTGGTGCTTTGTGACATTAGGTGTGTCGATGAGAGATGGAGGCAGCAGCCATACCCTCTCCCTCACTTGGCACATATTGTATGTGTATCTGAGTAGATTATATACATGATATATTCATTAGGCAGTTTTATGTGCTTTTTCTTTATTCAAACACACACATATATATATATATACATACAACACACATTCCATTTCAAGAAAGCCTGTGTGTAATACCTATCTGTTATATATTAGCATTTACAGCCCATACTTCATTATAAAATAAAACATGGTATACATAGGTATGTTGCCTGGTTAGTAGCCTGGTACCGGTAGACAAGCTTTATGTTAGCAGGTTAATTAGCAGCTGCGAGATGTAGAAAGCTCATAGCCTGTGAGCTAATAATGTGTGTTGACGTTTGGTGAACTGGGCAAAGGGAAGCGTGCCAGTATCCAGTTGGAAAGTGCCTGTTGTTTTCACAAGTGTCAGCTTGCTGTGTGTTGTGTGCCAGTGAACAGTTATGCGTCAGCCTCCAGCACTTCATCCTCATACCACTTTTAGCTAGCTGTTACAAAGAGCATTTTAGATGCAGTGAAATAGTCAGACTAAAAATGGCAAGTGAAAATGACCCGGTGAGTCATTAGAGCGACACAGATCTAAGTACCACAATAACAATAACAATTGGTATGGTTTTGGACAGAACTGATCGGTATAGTTTGGGAAGGTCTGAAAAATTAGGCGGTGGCTTAAAAAATAATTCACAATGGGTTTTGATGCAGACAGGTCTGCCACAGGCTACCACTGTCTGCCTCCTTAATTCACTGAGGTCTGCCTCAAAGCATTTATAGCCACAGTTTCCCATAGTCTGACATTTAGATTAGCCCAAGCATTTGCTGTCCTCTAGAAAGGTCTGTATGAAGGTCCACTATTACGTTTGATAGCTTGCTTATTTATTTATTTATTTATTCATTTATTTATTTACATCATGTGATCTATAGCAATTTGCTGCAAGATTCATTCATGGCCTACATACCAGAGAAGATGTCTTCACATATTATTTCTTATCTAAGTGTTTGAAGAGAGATGGCTAACCCGAGATAGATAAAGGAAGTGTATTACTTTTTTCTTGATTTAGTTTAATTTAAACACGTTCTGAGGCATGCTTATCACAAACAAAACAAATTTCTAGATATTAGCTTTTGTTATGTTACGCTACTTATATTTTGTTAATATAGAGTGTAATAGTGTGAATTGGTTATCTACTGTAGATATCAGATATCATGTGTTACAAATTAACATTACAAACATACTACGGTATACAGACATGCACAGCTATACTGTATTTATGTAAACACGTGAACTCGTAGGATGTGAAGTACTGCATACTGGTCTTTTAGTTGTTTCCTATGTCTGGACTTTCTTTAATTTTGCTAATTGTCCTGTTCTACTTGAACAAGCAGGAATGAATCCTGATTTCCCTTTGCAATATTTAATAACCAGAGAGTACAGAGGAATTTGTGTCTGGAAAAAACACGTATTTAAACATAATTTCAGTGTTTCCTCTTTAATTTTACGCAACTGCATGCTTGAAAATAATTTGATATTTAATATTTATGTTGTCTCTTATTCTGTATTCTTCATTCAAATAACAAATAAAGATTTTTCTTTCTAGGATTACATTTATTTTAATTAATTCAGTGTTGATTATATTCTTTTTATTATTTATTTTTATTCAGTATTGATATTACACATTATTGAAGCGGGAGGACATTTGATTTGCATTCTGGTGAATTTGTAAGATTTTGCGGCAGGGGTAAATAAGGCACAAGAGCCAATGAATCGTAAGAGACATTATATATGTCTAGACAATAGACATGGGCATGGTTCTTTTCCATTGCATGAGTAGGCTCGGCTAGGCACGGCGCGACTCGGCACGGCACGACTCGGCACAGTCAGCGAAGCGCGGTTAAACGTTTCCATTACAAATGGGATTCCCACTTGAGTCTTTACTGATGACACGCTTATCTTGAGTCAATCACGCTTAAAAGGAGTGCCCTCTTTAACGCACATTAGATTCCTTTATTATTACACTGACCAACTGGCAGCGATTTGTCAACATGGATTTTCAGGCTACTAGGTAATATTTTACTTGCAATTGTAATCCGCGGACGACTGGTGACTGCCTGACTACACATTAGGCTTTAGTTCTATACTGATAAAACGCACTGCCTATTTACACATGGATTATTTACATTTATTATAGACAAAGAAAATGATTATATGTTTGCATTCTTCTTTTAGTAGACGCATTATTATAATATGTCTGGGGAATTTTCATACACGCCGTCGCCGGTGTTATGTGCCTATGGTTTCCAACACGCATTCATGTGGTGTGAGCGCTTGTTTTTATTTAACCGCAGCACACCTCTGGCAGCAGACTCGTCTAAATTATACGAATATTAACAATACGTTTTCATTCGTCGCCTCATTACTACATTCGCAAATTTTTATTAATGAGAACTACATCACAACTCTCTACAACTCCTAGAATTATTACAAATATTAGTTTCGAAAAGCTAGTTTGTCTGGAGTAGGTCTCGATCACGCTAAAATAAAACAACACAAATAACTTTAACCTTAGGCCAACGTATCCGATATGTCTTTCAGCTGCACACAAAATGGGAAGCTAGCGAATATTTGCTGAATTTGGCACAAAGAAAATTAGTTTATTTTTATCTTACGATAGCTGATTATACATTTGTAAGTTACAGTTTCAGTGGTAATTTCACGTTATTTAAATAATGACCATTATACTATTGCACCATACATTATAGTGGGATAGCCGTAGTAGGGTATAAACAATTGCATGTGTGTGTGTGGGTGTGGGTGTCTGCTAAGCATCAAAGCAGTTTTATTGCATTGCCAGGCATTATTCCGTAACATGCCCTTGGTGCGGATTCAAAGGCACCGCCGCGTTACGAGGCAGATGAGACGCGACGGGCCTGGTGGCATCTTAAACACAAAGCGCTTCTGCAAAATGAAACACCTTTTCATAAACAATATTGAATCAGACGCCAGAGTGGAGGCAAGGAAGCCTAGAGGAAGGCAGGGAGGAGCAGGGGCCCAGAAGAGTTCCAGCTACATGGCCCTGGTCATTTACGCTAGAGAGAGCACAGAGAGGGCACGGGTGAGAATGAGCATGGAAAGACTAACTGAACAAGACTGATGGGGGATGGATAGACAGGCAGACAAGCAGGCATTCATTGGAGGGCGGCATGAAAGGTTTGTAACGACAAGGCAGGCAGGTTGTAGGACGGGGGCACAGAGTGGTCTGGTGTGTTTAAATAGCACTCCAACAGAATAGTCTTTATTTGGAGATTTGTTCTGTGCTTTTAACTCATTAACCCAGCCCTTCCATCCACACACACACACACACACACACACACACACACACACACACGCATATGAAGAAGCTAGAGCAGTAGGCAGTTGCAGACAGTGTAACCCAAATCCCATTTTCTGGGGGAGGAAGGGGGGGGGTGGGGGTTAAGTACCTTGCTCAAGGTCATAACTGGCACACTACACTGATATGAACATTGAAAAGTTCCCCAAGTCCATATTGTTTGTGACCCTGAGACCTAGAAAATTTGCACCAATGGGATTTACAAAAAAAACATCCCATATCAATTTTTTTGATATTTTGGCAAGATTTACAGGATTCATTTTGTCATACGGCGAAATGGAAAAGACACAATAATGTTCTAGTCTGCTCATTTTTGTTGAAGATGCATTTTTCCATTATACAGCTCAACGAACTGTATCTTTACACAATGATCTTTATGTATTCCAGTCTGAAAATAATTGCAACTCTGAATAATGAACGGCAACAACACCTTAACACAAGTTTATTTAAAGATCCAGCGTTTACACTCTAATAACACTATTCAAGCATGCATACCGTGTATTGTAGTGACCAGGTGTGGCTGATTTAACTGGCCTGGGACATATGGTTGGCAGAGCCGATGGTCCCCGTATAATATATGGAGAATATCTTGGACAACAACGCCATAAAGACTGCAGAAAGGCCTTTGTCGGAGGGATAAAAAATAGGTTGTTTAAACCCAGACTAGGCACCCATGGCGCTGCAAAGGTCTCTTTGGCTGCGCTGCAGAGCCCATTGAATACCTGATTGACTGCCTTTCACGTCCTCTGTTGTGTGTATGGGCGTTCACTCTTGAGTGTTTGTGTGTGTCCTTGCCCACGTGTGTTTCTGCACTAGTGTTTTAGCTTCTTTTTTTTAAACTTGTTATCCGCCTTGCTGAATACATTTCCACATTATTGTAAATGCAAGGTTTCATGTTGTGGCCTGGCTCTAGGCTGATATTTCTACGAGCGAGTAAACAGTATTCTGTCAAGAGATATTATTGTCTTGGCGTCTTTGTTGCCAAAATGATGAACTGCAGTGGAAATTGAAGGTTGAGGCCTTTCGGAATATAATGACCCTTTTATCAGCAAGTATGGGCTGTAAATGTGAGCCCATAGATGCATTCACTTATTTGCATGACATATATTTATATTTTTGGGCCTCTGTGTATTCAGGTACTGTGTGATTGTCCTTGAGTTTGCACAAAAAAAAACAAACCCATTAATAAGGCAAACCAGTGCAGTTTGAGACATAACAGCATATTTCGATACACAGTGCTGTGCCAAAGACCTCTGTCGGAATTTAAGCTATTTTCATTTCTGTTAAGATAGATTAAATACTAAATACCATGTAGTGTGGACTTGTGAAAAATGTGTTCAAGTTTCTTAGGATTTTCCATACAGTAACTCTCCTATTGATGTTGGCTGCTTTCTGTTCTCTTCTGGGAGAGCCCACAACATTTTAATTATGCTGAGGTTTTGACTCTGAGGTGGCCAATTTACTATTGTGAGAGCTCTCCAACAGCATGCCGGAACAGATGTAGGCGTACATATTTCCAACATTGCTGGTAGAACTCTAACAGTCCCGTGGCATTGCTATGGCCGTGTGTTTGTCAGAAGAATGTAGACAGACGTTCCCACCCCTCCATTTTGAATGCTGCCGTTTGTGACTTTATGATGGTACAGTAGTTGCTATTCCATACATTGTGGTCTAGCAAACTGTCTTTTTAAGCCCATTGCTCACATGAGAATAGCACATCTGCTCTCCCAATGTAATCAGCCAATCTCGCCCCCCTCCACAACATTTTTCCAGACCCTATTGACAAAGTGAATTGTTGGTTTGGTTACACCAGGCTAGGTAGGCCCGGTAACTTATGGACTGATATTGTCCATGAAATAATCGCAATAAATTATATTATTGTCATTTTGAGAGCATTTTATGCCACTGATATAACTAAGATTTAGACAGTTTGCTCAAGACTTACTTACCTAACCTGTTCCTAATTGCATAACATTGACATAATTTTTTATTGAATATAAAAAATAAAAATAAACATTATTGGAAATCTTCACATTATACATTTTACACTATTACTGTACAAAAGCAGCTGGTTAGAAGTTTATGCGTGTTTGTCAGATAAAGCTTGAATACTCTGAGCTATGACTTTAGGGATTATGTTCTGTCTCCTGAGACAGTGACCTTGCTGCACTCTGTTAAACTTTGCATTCTGGGATTCATTATCGGGCATTCATATTTTTTTTCATGATTTATTGTAAGCATAGATGCTGTTGAATACATGTATTCACTTTTACTAACTGTTACTATGATTATCTTAATTCACACCAGCAGCCAGTGCAGTATCTTCCAATGTAGAAAAGAGTGTGATCTGTGACCGTCTATGGAATGTGCATGCTTATGAACTCTGAGGTGTAGCTATCTTTTTCACTTGCAGTAGGCTGTAGCTTTAACTGTAAACGAACAGACTAAATCAATTCACTTTAGAAGAAACACAAGGACAAAATCCAACATTGGCTTCTTAAAGATAAAGCTTGTTTGTATTGGTAAATGGACTGCATTTATATAACACTTTTCTAACCTTTTGGCCACTCAAAGCGCTTTACAGTATTTTGCCTCACATTCACCCATTCGCACACCAATTCATACACTGATGGTGATTGCTGCCATGCAAGGTGCAACCAACCACCGGGAGCAGTTAGGGATTAGGCATCTTGCTCAAGGATGCTTACATGTAGGTCAACACCAGGGTTCGAACCCACAACCTTTCGGCTGGGAGCCCAACACCCAGACCACTATTCCAGTATTCAATGATATAGCTACATCTTTTCCCCTGTCATCTCCGAGCCAATGTCCTGTCTTGTTGGTGGCAAGGACCTATACTTAGATGCTTGTTTTTCTAATCTTGCTTTCTCAAATTTTGAAAGCATTCTTTTTTGACCGTAGCATCCACCACAGGAGTTGGCCATGTAGCCATGATTGTGTAAACAACAAATGAACACCAGACTTGGGAGGCAAAAGCCTATTTCCCTGTATAATCAACATGTACAGTATTTCCAATACTGATTGATTCATCCATCTTACAACTACAGCTACAGTTGACAGATGAACATGCCAGCATAACATAAGGCCTAATATTTCTGCTGGTTCAGAGAACATTACATTTCGCTTACTGAGAACAAACCAACCCACGATGGTAAACCGTAATCGTCAGTCATGGTAAAAGTGCATTGGTCAACATCAGAGCCATGATGTCAATGGTACAGAGGGCTAGAGGGCTTTTTGCTGCGCTCAGTATTTATTATGAAGGATGGAGGATGCCATGTCGCTTGAGTTCCACCTAATTCTCTCTCTCTCTCTCTCTCTCTCTCTCTCTCTCTCTCTCTCTCTCTCTCTCTCTCTCTCTCTCTCAATTAAATTTCAATTCAAATCACTTTATTAGCATGACGTAACAGTGTACATATGCCAAAGTATTATACAATACTTTGTATAATACAAAAATAACTAATGTGAAACTATGGCGCATAATAACATAACATAGTTATAACAAGAGCAGATGAAACATAAGTTAAGGTATTGATTAGAAACAAGGAAAATAAATACAATAAAAAATCAGCTACATATTGGTATTTTAGGAAGATAGCAGGAATTACACACTGTCCCTCATCTTGCTTGTGGCAGGCGGTCTCTCTCTCTCTCTCTCTCTCTCTCTCTCTCTCTCTCTCTCTCGTACAGAATGGTGGTGCCTCTGAGCGCTGCTGTCAATCTTCACTCAGCCATCACATCTCTCTCTCGGGTTACCTATTTCATTCTGACTTGCTCATATTCCCTGCTGCTGAAAAACGTTTACTGGAAAAAAAAGAGAAAAAAAAAGCTGCACTCATTCGGTTTCATGTTCCACGGGATTCATCTGTTAAGTGTGTAGAGGTATAGTGTGTATATAGCACATACTGTAGTAATACCCCATACTGATCTTCTAGCAGATACAAGTTAGCTCGTGGCTCACTGATATAGACTGATATGGAAGGCTGGCGCTTGCAGTAAGATGCTCAGGCAGACTGAACGTTATGCAGGTGAGGCAGCATTCCAGGTAGTGGCAGGCAGGCAGGCAGACAGGCAGACAGGTGGCAACTATCTAACAGAGCCTCAGACAGCAAACACACACACACACACTATAAAAGGGACGTTCAAACAGAGAGACAGCTGAGATGACCAGGCAGATAAACAGAAGCAGCATGTCTCTATTCTGCTGTGAAGGTGGTGAAAATAATGACGAGATCACCTGCATATACGTGTGTGTGTGTGTGTGTGTGTGTGTGTGTGTGTGTGTGTGTGTGCGCCTGCACTGTACGCGCATGTGGAAAACGTTGGTCACGTGGATTGAGGCGTGGTGCTTGTGAATCATGGATTTTACATCCATTTTCTTTTATCTCTATGATAGGACACACCACACAATATGTCAGCTATTCTAAAGCTGGGGTTTGTAGTGTAGCGTGACATGCCTACTTTATAGGGGGCCCACAGAAAGTCTTAATCGTTCTGTTTTGTAAACAATGTTTTTTTTTTTCCTACAGCCGTCAGCAGTTAAGCAGAGAGGACTTTCACTCTCTCGCCTTCTATTGTCTGGACATACTCTGTTTTCTCACGAGCCTTGTTTGAATTCTTCCCCCCCCGCTGTCCTGCCACCGCTTGATGCTCACAGCTCCATTAAGGAGTGATGGAATCTGTCGACGGTTGATACAGTGCGTCGGACTGATAGTATTTTAATAGACTGTGACAGAGGCCCGCCGTATAGACGCTGTTTGTTCAGCGGGGCAGTTTGTCATTTCTATGACACGTACTCTGTTTGAAGAGCCTTACATTGAGCAGTTCATAGCTACAGTAGCTGCTAAATACAAAACTAATTAGCATTCCTCTTACTAATTATATTATGCCATTTGGAGTGTAGGCTAACTGAAGTGAAGTGTTGTGGTTGGAAATGCAAAGCCTTGCCAACTCGTACAGCAGCAAGACGTTCTTTGACAAAGGCAGCAGGGGCTCTTTTTGCGTCGGCTGTGTTTTTGTGTTGATTAGACCTACAGAGGATTCGGTTTGTTGGCGCTACATAACATGGTGTCCTTGGCAGGCCTGTCTTAATGCGCTGACAGTCCTTGTGAGCCCGCAGACATTTGTATTACTTGAGAATCTAATCTCTCCTTTTCACTCCCCAGTTATTTCTGTTCTGTGGTGTCCACTGATACATTTCCGCACACAGCACCTGGCTGTTTAGAAGACAATATATTTGTCTTTAAGCGCTGCTACAAGGTTTCTGACATTTTGTCTAATTGATAGTTTTTGCAGTGATAATATATTGACTGCACTGTAACAAACACATTCCTTTCAAGGCGTTTTCACACGTGAACGTCCGGTCCAAGGTTCGTGTTTTTGTTACATTGTACACATTTGATCCCGTGGTTTCGCATTGCATTTTGCAGTTGCATTAGAGCTTCGCATGATGACGTACCTATGTCCTGTCGTCAACACCTGCGTGTCCCATGTTGCAGATAGGCGTGCGTCTTACGTCAGTGTGTGGTCAATTCGGCGGGCAGACTATTTTGAATGCAATGAATGCAGAAGAATGAGCTTTCCAGCCTTCTGTTCAATGTCAGTCATAGGCTGAAAATGTATCAGCACAGCAAAAATGGATTGAGTTTTGGGACAGTTGTGATTTGCAGATTATGGAATTAACAGGCATAAAATGGCACCCAAAGCTCAAAATTGTGAGTGAGTATTGGACATTTGCTTCTCATTTTAGGTTATCGCAGACACATCTTTCACACTTGCCATTTTGGTTTGGACAAAACTGAAAAGTCTGAAGGTCCAGACCAAAAAGCGCCCTAAATCTCAGTGCTTTTTTCAGGCTCAAAATAAGACCACATAAATAATTGAATGAGTGGAGACCTTTGTCTGAAGTATCAGATATAATTGTGCCCCTTGTTTCCTCTGTATCACTTTATGCATAAACAATTGGTTTAACTCTGGCTGAATATATTTCTGATACTCAGGAGAAAATTTCCTGGTAGTCAGCTTATCTGATAGATGATTTGACATTATGCATTATGACATTTCATAATGCTCCGCTCAGTGCTATGTAAAGAGGTTTTGAACTGTTACATTTTCGTTAGCTCACATTTTTTCACGTCTAAATGTGACATTTTACATGTCCTAAAACACGGTGCAAAGGTCCAGGCATTAGCTTGTTAAAACGCACGCCTGCACATGGAACACACATGACAATTTAATTGATGATATCAATGGTGTAGTGACGCGAACATTAAGGTTATGGCGTTGTCACATTTTAATTTTAAAATAGAGTCACGTTGTTATATTGTCCCACTTTTATATTTTATTTTCCTACTTTCATTAGGAGTCATGGTCTGATGGACTGTTCTGACCCACCCAAAGTCCCAACTGCAGGCTTGGCAGGGTGGTGCGATGCTATCGCTCTCTAATCTGTATCTCTCTTTTCTACCCACAGTACGAGTTTAAAGTGAAGAATATTAAGAAGAAGAAGGTCAGCATTATGGTGTCGGTGGATGGTGTCAAAGTCAGCCTGAGGAAGAAGAAAAAGGTGAGTCAGCATTGAGAGGACGGTTATTAAAAAAGGATTGTAAACACTACAAGTCACCTAGGGGCCTCATGTACTAACATGTTAGGCCGCGTTCAGACGTAACCTCTTTTTGAAGCTGTCGGACTCTTTTTTACATAATAACCCTATGGAGCGGACCATGTCTTTAAAAGCGGCATAGTCGCTGAAATTAAACACTGCCACAGATGCTTTTTTCAGCAGCTCTGGGCTTCTTTTTCAGTTGAGAAAATTTCAACTTCTCAGAAGAAAACGACCATGCGCTTTTCTGACAGTTAAGCGGAGGCAAGGCTACAGAGTTACCACCAGTTTATTTTTAGCTATATGGGCATGCAATCTCAGCGCAGGTGTTAGCTCCTGGTTGTAGATAAATAATCAATACACAATCGAGACATGTTAAAGTGTAATTACTTTATTATTACTTTATTGACCAGGAGCTAACACCTGCGCTGAGACTGCATGCCCATATAGCTAAAAATAAACCGGTGGCAACTCCGTAGTCTTGTCGTAACAGTCAAGTCTTCACCCTGAAATGCCAAAGGCTTTCTAACGCATCGAAAATTGACGAGAAAGGCCATTGACCAAGCGCAATATTTGACGAGGTGGGAATGAGAATGTGTAGCATATATATATATATATACACACACACACAAATGCACATCAGTTATTTGGGGTCCAAAAAATTACTAATGTGTATGTGTTAAAAATATACAGTATATATACTGTGTGTATATATTTATATATATTGTATATATATATATATATGTAATACTGTGTGTGTGTATGTATATATATATATATATATATATATATGTGTGTATGTATATATACGTATATATATATTTTATGTGTGTGTGTGTGTGTGTATGTATTTTAAATACTAAATATGAATTTGTTGAAAAGCATTTATTTTGAGACATTTTAAGGTGACATGGCGGATAAATGCGATTCCATCATCATTTTGTGGGCAGTGGTCAAATAGTTAATAAATACATAAGGCCAGAACAATTTAATTATATTTTGTTAACCAACTCTTAACAATATGATTAGTCATGTCTATCTTCTTCAGCCGACGTTTTCGCTCAGCGGTGGCGTTTGAGCTGTGTCATTTCCTGGTGTTGCGAAAGAGGTCAGATTAATTTCCTGAATCCTGTATGCCTCAGCCTGGCTGTTGTTGAAAGAGATGATGACTCCTCGTCGTAAATAGACCACAGCAGGCAACAGAAATGTTTGAGAGGATAGAAATGGAGGAAAAAAGAGGGAGGGAAAAGTGCAGGAAATTAGAAGAAGCGTGGCGTTGGGAGGAGACAGGAGATTGGAATCAAATTACAGAAACCGTTGCAATACTTGAAATGCAGTTACTGTACAGTAGCTTTATCATCGGAATCATCCTAATTATCTTTAAGCAGCATGTGAACAAAAAAATTACAATTAGGTACTTTTTACAATTTTTATTACTATACAATATTAAGGAGCAGATACTAGGGGTTAGGGATCTTGCTCCAGGATGCTTAGCAAGTAACTTTGCTAGAAGGAAATAGTCCAAAATGTGCACGTTACTTTGAAACATAACATTCCCCAACACTGGTTACGTCAAGAGGGAAAGAGCTGAAGAAAGCAGCCAGACTTGTGTGGACGAGTCTTTTACCATCTTGTTTCTGTTCGTGAGGCTGACAGCTCTAATGTAGAGAGACAGAACAGACAGCTGTATGGCTGGGAAATGCAGAGGTTCTGACAGGAGACAAACAGTGAGAGGTAGAGAAGGTGAGGTCCTTCTTGTAGTCCTGTCTGTGTTCTTTAACCTCTTATCTGAATGTATCCATCCTGCCAATAAACCCATTAACTGAGCTCTAAAACTGAGTCACTATGGTTTAGCTGTAAAGACACTTAGCAGTGTGTATGTACCTGTAAAGCAGTGTCTTTGTGCATGTCTGTGTTATGTACATTACTTTAAATATCAATGAAAATGTAAAAAATACATGCCCATCAATTAATTTGATTGGGACTAAGTTGCAATCCTGTAATACAATCTCAAAAGCCTATATTCATATCTGTTATCCTGAATGTTCTCTATATGCGTAGGGACATTTCAGTAAATGGGAAATGTACTGCATTTACATAGCGCTTTTCTAACCTTCTGGCCGCTCAAAGCGCTGTGCGGTATAATAGCCTCACATTCACCCATTCACACACCATTGCTGCCATGAAACGTGCGACCAACAACCAGGAGCAGCTAGGGTTAGGTGTCTTGCTCAAGGACACCTCGACACTTGGTGAAGAGTTAGCCGGGATAGAACCGGCGACTTCTGGATCCCCTGTCGCCCCGCTCTACCCCAGTAGACAGTCAAGCTAACGTTACTGGCAAATGTGGAGAGATCTTAAATCCAATATTTGGTGTGTGTGTTGACATACATGTCTAATAGCATCTAGGCTAGGGCCAGAGACATACCAGGTTAAATTAGTCTCATTACAACAAGCCTTAATTGAGTTGTCCAAATAGTCTACGGAGAGAAGTCAGATTCTGTTCATTACACCCATTAGGCCAATAAATGTCTGTGAGTGTGCGTGTTAGCGCATGCCCAACTGTGCACATTTGATCTTCATTCAGCCTTCAACTTTGTTTCTCACAGAAACAAAAGGAAAAACAACAATCCCCTTAGTGCTGCATCTGAATAAGCGCCCCATTACATCGTCTTATTAGGCACTCCACACCATCTGAGGCTGGCTCTCGCATTCATTGATGAGACCAAATGAGCGCGCGAGTGATGCTAAGCTTCCATCTGGTTTATTCTCTTGTTTCGGCTCCGCCGGTCACGAAGCTGAAATGTCAGCGAGACCGCCGCAAAAATCCATTCATATCCCTGTGTGTGGCAGAGCCGAGTGGGTGAGGGGGCGCGTAGATAGGGCTGATTGTGACAAAGGAGCAGTGCAAATTGATTGAGAAAGAATCTGCTCGTTTGCGCTTCATGTGTTGGACGCTATGATTTTTGACATTGAAGTAAAGGTCAGCCTCATCAGATAAGACTGGTGGAGAGAGAGCAAAGCCCTTTGGTGTCAAAACCGGCCTTAAATTAAATTGACCTTTCTCAAGCCACGCCCCTTTTTGCATGTCCTCCAATAACAGTTGAGCATTTTTTTTTAATCTGACGGAACCTTCCGTCAACTGTCTGTTTTGCTGTAATAGCTTTCTATGGGGTTTTGTCCTACCTAGTTACAGTAACTAGGTAGGACAAGTGAAAGGGGCGGGGCTTGGGAAAGGTCAATTGTGTTATTTTCTGGCCACCATAAAATTGTATGATTATCAAATAGTTTTTATTACAGTAGTCTCATTGTAACCTGACACAACATATATATATGTTTCTGTTAAGAGACACATCCATCTGGGGAGCTGTCCATTGAATCTGTTTCCAAAGGGCAGGCGCTTAAAAACTAAATACTTTGCAAGTTTGCATGTGATTGGACGAACCTTGGACGAACCAGTACAGCCTGTTGTTATCCACTCTTGCTGTAGAAAAGTCAAGAGAAGCGTGAGAACATATTTTACATTGAGAAAAAGCATTTGGTCTGATGGTAAATTGAGTGTGTATCATCTAGGCGTTTTCCACTCGAGTTGTTTTCATGTCACCTAATACGTCACACCTAAACCACGCCCGTAGCTAACAGTACGACGCTAATTGGTAACGCACAAGGTTTACCGGACAGAAACACAACGATTTCCAAGCTCTCGCAGCAAAGTCAATCTGACGCTAGTCTCCTTGGCCCCAATGTGTTCAAAAGATGGAATAGGCTAATGTGAGTAAACGATGATCTGTTTGTTTCTACAGAAGAAGGAGTGGACTTGGGACGAGAGCAAGATGATGGTAATGCAGGATCCGATTTACAGGTAAACTTGTCTGTGATGTGATCTGTACTGAAACAAAATCTGCCTCACTGTCTTAGACTTGTAACTCATATCTTTATTCATTGGGGGGGGGTCTAGCGCTCTCTCTGGTTACAGCAGTATTGTTTTAATGACAAACTCGTATAGCAAGACTTACCTTAGACATACTTGTAACTTTTGTAGCTATAAATATGAGATAGTCCACCTTGTTTAGGAAGTAACTGATTGTGATGTGTCCTCTATCCTTCATCCTGGGTGGTTTCACTTGTAGCAGCTTGTGTTTCCCGCCTTCCCCCCCTCTATTATTGAAATAGGTCAAAGCACCGTGCCTTCTCTTCCTGCAGGGGTAGTTTTGCATCTGTTGTGATGTTCTGAAGGGGGCATTTGGGGGCATCATGCAGCTCACATTGGGATGAGATAGTCATCACTCATCATCTCTCCAAATGTTGATATTTAACCTTGGAGGGAGAAAATACTCAAGTTGTCTAGACTATGCATGCACATGACTGAATATCAGTATGCCTACCTGTGTACAGTATGCATCTGGTTGTGATTGATCTCTACACTCTCTGTTGCTTGGTGTGGTGCGAGGCAGAGAATCTGCCCTTGCTTGAGGTTCAATTCTCCCATTCCACATTGTGTGTTAGAACCAAAGGTTAGAACGCAGGTACAGTGTATTACTGTATCAGAGACAGAGAGAGAGCGCGAGATGGAGAGAAGTATATTCATGATGATGAATATAGGCTGCGGTGCGAGTTGAGCAATTGATGAGCGAATGAGCAATTTATGAGAAATGCATGAAACTGAAACTCGTCAATTCTTGTTCTGAGAAATTAAAGCTATTCCACGTGAGAAACTGCCAGGAAATTGAAGAGCCCAATTGGCACATTAAATAGTAAACTGCCCGCAACAGTGAAGAGTCGAGTCATCAGTCGTGAGACTCAGGCCAGGTGAAAAGATAGTCTGTCAAGCATAGTAGAGGCAATGTGAATGTCTGGGGGTGCTTGGGTTGTGGTAAAGTGGGAGACTTGTACAGGGTAAAATGGACCTTGAAGGAGGAAGGCGATTTCACAAAATGTTGAATCACTCACCATGCCATACCCCGTGGACGACACTTGACTGGTGTTAACTTTTTGGCATGGAAATTGACATGTCTCAGTACAATAGACTGGCGAATTTCTGAATGTTGCTCCAGAACCCAGAACAGATCAGTTGTATTGCTTATTTAATCATCATGATACATTTCAGATGTGCTAATTGGCTTTGTTTAGCTAACACAATGTGCCATTGGAACACGGGAGTGATGGTTGCTGAAAATGAGCCTCTGTGTAGATATTCTATTAGAAATCTACCACTGTAGCACTGATCTATTTGATGTTATTTTTATTGACAACTTTGCATTTCTGCTTTTGAATTTCTGCTACTTTTGAATGGTAGTGTATTTGTTTCTCACACAAATTATGGAGCTGTTGGAGACGGTCAGATTTGTGTAAACACATGAAATATTATCCACAGCAATTGTGGACACACAAAGACATAAATATTTCAGTGTGACTGCAGCCACCATTAGACTAGCATAAACACATCTGCCACACACACACACACACACACACACACACAGTGTGTATGTGATGAAGGGAATGCTAGACTTATCGAGGAGACATGCCTTGCCTGTGCATCTGACTCATACAGTATGTTCCTCCGTTCACACACACACGCACGCACACACACACACACACACACCACACACACACGCACACACACAGAGCTGCCATGGGGAGCTCAATTGGGGGTGCGGGGCTTGGGAATGATTCTGTCACAAAGATGGATTTTGCCCGGCTGTTGTCATATGCAGTCCTCTGTTGCTTTGAGAGATGTTGTGTGGTGGTTTAATGTCTCTGCCTGTCTTCCATATCTGAGACGGGCACACAGCTCCAAGTACCAGCTGTACTGTACCTTATATCATATTTTACGGCCCGCCCCCAACATTTTGTCTACCGGTTATGTTTTCTTTCTCATAGCTCCTCCTCAAATACAGGACCTGGCATGTATGTAAATGTGCCCCATTGAAGAGACTGTATAACATTGTTTAAACTGTAGCTGATGTCTATGCCCCCCGCCCCCCACTCCCATGAAACAAGGTCATTATTTGTGTTGTCCGTGTGTGAGTGTTACTACAAGAACATTCAAAGTAGCAGGGCTTGGTACAAGTGTCGTGTGTTTGTACCCCAACATAATAATGCTGTATATGTGCAGAAATCACAAGAAGGTATCTGCTGAAGCCAAGACCATCAAATAGAGATAGACCCATCGTTTACAAGACCGGTCATGCCCTGTTTTTTTTAAATAGCCTATAAAACTGTGTAGCAGCACTGTTTATTTGTTTGTTGCTGGTGTTATCACACTGCATGAACGTATAGCAAGCAGTCTGACCCTTTCTGCCATCTTTCCCCGTGTGAAAAGGGATTTGCTAGCAACGTACAATTAGCTCAAGGTTATGTTTACATGGCTGAAGGTAGCAAAAAGTGTTCAGTGAATGCAAGCCGCTGTAGGAGAATTTTAAACAAATGTGAACCAGCCTTCATCCATTTAATCAGACATAAAAGAGGGAATGCTGTATCAGAAAAGGGGCAAGATTTCATCCGAATGTATTTAGTTTGGGTTTACTTGTGTTAAATGTAAAATATGTGGTTTCTCACGTCCCCAAAAAGTCTTCTAACTTGCATCAATCACTTGTGATTGATCGCTATATCCCGGTCCTAGGCCCAGAGCTGAAGAATCGCCATTTCAAGAGACAGTTTGATTACATAGATTAGCGGTCACAGGGATGGGCATGAGGCTTCTCCTTATTGGCCATTGCCCTTGGTTGTCCTTCCTGTATTCTCTCCAGACGCACGTCAAAAGGCCCGATAATGGCTGCGTGTTCTGAGGTGTTAAACGCTCCAGAGGTGAATTGTGATGCACAGCAGATGAACAGTGCGTTTAAGTCATTAGGGAAAACGTATCTATGCTTAATAGCCTCACTCTATTTATTCTTTGATGTTCAGCTGGTGTGTATGTCCGTGTGTGTGTGTGTGTGTGAGTGCATGCGAGCTCACGTTTGTGTGTGTGTGTGTGTGTCAGTCTAACTGGGACAGCAGACCGTTAGCACTGCCCAGTGTATTATATACAGCACAAAGAGGGGGGCTTGATTTCCCACCGGCAAGTGTATGGACATTGACACGAGACAGGCAAAAGTACATACGGTGGTTTTAAATGCGCATTAGAAAGCCAAGCGGCATTGTTGTTATGAGCAGTGTTCGCCCCGTTGTTTATTCACCTATTTACGGAGTCAGGGCTCTGTAGAAGTACTTGATCATTTTTTTCAGCATGCTCAGAGGATGGTAAGCTAGCGAAATGCAAGGAGGTATTTGGTGAACTTGACAAAAAGCACATTAGCTTACAATAAGCAAAAAACTAAATAGCTGACTATACCTTTTAATACCATTAATTAAAATGTATTATATGAAAAATGATATACGTTTCACATAGAAGTGGTCTAATCAAATAGGCTAAACATAAAAATCACTTTTGTTGATACAGTACATACCAGGTACTACATTTTAGGTTCCTTTTAGGCCTATTAAACGTGTTCTATGTAATTTATAATGTGGTGTATAACCACTGCTTTATTGAATGTATGTCAATAAATATACTGGCGTTTCTCACTGGTCTTATAGTGAAGTTCCATGGGCGGGCTAGTGTTTCAAATGCCTCATATGATACAGTACTTCTGTTCTTTTAAAAGCAGGTACTTTTGCATACAGTGCAGTGTGCATACTAGTATAGTCAGACATGGATTTAATCATAATCAAGTGCAGCCAATCTATTTATACGGATTCAGATATCTGTCCATTATCACAGGACATGTAAATATCCAGCACTCAAAGCACTCTCTTTTTCAAACACTTTTGCTATCTCTCAAAGACGCGCTCACACACACACACACACACACGCACACGCACGCACACACACACACACACACACACACACACATGTGCTCACACACACGCACACACACGCACACACACACACACACACACACACATGTGCTCACACACACACACACACACACACACACACAGTACGAATCCCACTTTGTCAGACCAGAGGTCATCACATTGTGATATTTTGGTCCTTTTGAGCAAAACATGTTCCATTACAGTGCACGATATGGCCTCTAAAGATGTGAGGTTTGTGCCAGAGGCACACACGATACGTATTAGAGATTAGATTTCAGTAGGTGTTACAGGAAATTACGCTCTTTATGGAAATGTCAGACCAGAGATTGATGTGAATATCATTAACTCATGTAGCTACAGTAAGACACACATGCATACTCACTTACCGGTCTTTAGTTTTCCATTGTTTTCCATCTAAATGTAGACCTAGCTAAGCACAGATCCATATCAATTCAGCCTCCACACAGCAGTCAGCGCAGGTGGGAAATGTCTGTAGCAGTTTGGCTAGAAGAAGGGCTTTACCTGAACACACTGGGACTCTATCACTCTCTTTTTTCGGGCTTGGTTCTCGACAGTGGTTCTTAAGCTTGGGTGTACAGTAATAATGAAAAATTGTTGCTGAGTAGTCTAGGACAGTGAATAAACTGAGTTTCCTTCAAAGAGAAATATATCTGAGAAAATGTAACAAAGCGGCATCTACAGTATAGTATATACTGCTTAAACTAAACAAAGAAGTGTGCATCATAAGCTGTATTGAATATTGGTGAGGGCAGTCAGTTATTATGCTATTGAATGTTTGTCTAAATCATTGTGTCCTTTATATAGCAGAACAAGACAATGCAATATGTGAATTTGTCATCATTACTGCACATCAAAGAGTAGATAAGGGGTATAGTGAGAGGTGTGTTATTCATATATTATGTTTCACTGAGCCCTGAAGCAGGGAAACGGCTTATAATTCTCTATTATGCTGACTCTGGTCAAAGTTTGGTGTCTTAAAATATGGCAAACTTCAAAGGTAAATAACTATATGTCTAACAATTGTTTAAAAACAATGTATATCATACATATCATACCTTTCATGTAAATGATAACAAAATCAAAGTGATGCAGAGTGCAGTCAACGCCCCACACAACACAATGAGCACCCTACGGCTTTGAAGGGAGAGGCGTTTTAGTTTTAATCGAGTTCAAATATCAGCGCTGTTTCTCCAGCGTCCCTGACTCCACTTTTAATTAAGTGATTCCCCTGCTTGTTTCTCTTTGCTCTATGGGTTAGATAAGAATTAAATATATAAGCCGTTCTCAATCCTTGACAAGACTGAGGTTGTGGCTGTGTACTGTACTGTCATCTTCTGAGAAGCAGCCCGCCCACATCAACTCCCACGTATGCAGAAAGCACAGAAAGATGTGCCAGAGGTGGAACACATTCACTGGCATACAGTGAAGTATATGCAAAAGATATCACAGACACTCACATTCACATAGTCATTTAACAGCTGCTCTCACAATGGATGCATAAAGGGGATGTTGGCTTGTTAGAACACTGTACAGTAGTACACACTTCCCCACCGTGACAGACACGCGCACACAGACACGCACGCACGCACGCACACGCGCACACACACACACACACACACACACACACACACAGCCGCAATAGATAAAATAGATAGAAGTAGAAGTAAATTCACTACTTTATCTCAATCTCACATCCTATTCTCCTGAGGACTTTCTAAATGGACTGTCTTGTTCCATTTGGTTCTGTCCTCAGTCCGCCCACGAGGAAAGATACAAAAATACTGATATTCTGTGCTAGACATTGTCCACAAACAGGTTTATTGTAAAAACAACAATGTCAGGTAAACGCTAGAGGTTAATTTATGCTTTTAGAGCTTTGTTAACCTTTTGGGTAAGATGTTGGAAACAAGTACCTAATGATGATGATGATGATGATGATGATGTTAAAATAATACATTCATTCTTGATTCATGATGGTTTAGGAACCATTGGCTGCCATCTCAATCAAACTCAGGAATGAACAAAGGTCCTTAACTATTAATTAAAAAGAAAAGAACATGGATTTGACTGTGCTTTATCAATTCCTAACTCCCTGGGCCCTATCTTACACCCGGCGCAATGTGTCGCAAAGCGGGAATGCATGTCTTTGCTAGTTTCAGACAGATGCAGTTGTTATTTTCCCGTCCAGCGCCCATGATGTTTAAATAGCAAATGCACTTGCACCCATTTGAGCGCCCGTGGGTATGTTGGTCTTAAATCAACGCGCGGTGCATCATCGATATAGCATCGCCTATGGTGGGTGCACAACGCGCGTACACTCTGCTTGTTACACACACAGGGACCTGCAGGAGCGCACAAACTGGCAAAGTATTACAAATTATACAATACAATGTGAAATATTATTAGTGTGTACTGGTATCTTACATCAATGTATTTTAGGGATCTCACTATTTCCTAGACGGTCTACTCCAGCACTTTCACAAACCCGCTGGTATAATAACAATCCGCTGATGATGATGAAGGCAATGGGAGATGACAGTCGGATTGGTTTATCACATGTTACGCCCAAAACGCACCCATGAATAATGAAGAGAGGAAGTACAGCCCTTTTTAACCATGTGCCTGGCGCAAAGACTGTTATATATGCCGTTAAACTAGCAAAAGTATATTTGGACACGCCGGCAGTTTGATCCTTGCGCTTTAGACCGTGTGCTTAGATCGTTAAAATAGGGACCCTTGTTTTGTTTGCTCAGCATCATTGAAATTATACTGAATAACACTGCATTTAACAGCCTAAATACCAGCTCAGTGCTTACATTTCCAAGAGCTGATCCTGTTATGTTTTTTTTAATAAGGGATATAGACAGAAGATAAAGGATCATCAGAGAATTTCACTTAATTTCACAACACTGTGGGAGTTATGAGTCAGAGAGGTCAGTGGCTGTGGTACAGAGGTGGATTATCTTAATTTACAAAGAAATTATTCCATCTCATTATCTTTTGCTTGATTAGTTAAATAGTTCAGCGCTATTTGACTAGCCGTCTAGTGCTACGGCGCCAGTGTGTGCACGAAGACAGTGAGTGCAATAAGACAAAGGAAGTCTCCTTGTGGAAGTCACCCGAAGGAGTCACCTAGAAGCAATTACTGTAACCAATGTATCCCACTCACATTTATATCCATAACTGTTACCATGTGTGTGTCCCCTACCCCTGTACTAACATGTACCTGCAGAACACGTAGGAATAGCTCAAGAC
Source organism: Typhlichthys eigenmanni (assembly GCA_027564635.1). Taxonomy (NCBI): domain Eukaryota; kingdom Metazoa; phylum Chordata; class Actinopteri; order Percopsiformes; family Amblyopsidae; genus Typhlichthys; species Typhlichthys eigenmanni. Next base: position 37,085 of record JAODUK010053561.1, read on the forward strand.
CTCGACATAGAAACCTCTCCCACCTGCTAATCCCACCCCTTTTTTCCGCCACACATCTAGTTGTGGCCGGAGGCCTGTGGAACTGCCAGTCGGCTGTCAAGAAAACAGAAGCCATTTCTGCCTATGCCTCCCTAGAGTCTCTGCATTTCCTGGCCTTGACTGAAACTTGGATCATACCAACAAACACGGCCACCCCCAGATGCCCTTTCTACTGCCTATTCCTTCTCCCACACACCCAGGCCATCTGGACTTCTCATCTCTCCAAAGTGGACCTACTGCGCTCTCCCTCTTCCTCAACATCTCCTCTTTTGAATTCAACGCTGTCTCAGTCACTCGTCCTGTTGAACTCTCAAATGTCATCTTCTACCGTCCCCCAGGCCAGCTCAGGAACTTCCTAGATGACACGGACGTCTTCCTAAGCTCCCTCCCTGTAGATGGAGCGCCACTCATACTCATGGGAGATTTCAATGTCCCTCCAGAGAAGTTACACTCACTGGAATTTCTCAACTTCTTTTCCTAATTTGACCTTACACTCTCACCCTCTCCTCCAACACACAGGGCAGGAAATCTTGTCTTCACCAGATCCTTCTCTACCACCAAACTTTTGACTCCTCCTCTCCCAGTGTCCGACCATCGCTTCATCTCATTCTCTCTCCCCCTAAATACTCTCCCTGCCCCCACTACTCGCACCCAGGGCCGCCAGTAGAAAGACCCTCTCCATCCCCTCTATTTCCTCTCCTGTGCTTTCTCTACTACCTTCAACGGAACAGTACTGTACAATGTCAACTGAGAATGCGACCTCCACTCTCACACTTTTCAACACTTGCTGCACTGAGGATTGCACACTCTGCTCTCTCTGGTTCAAGTGTTATCTGACAGATCACTCCTATAAAGTCCTCTGGGATGGACGCCTTTCCAAACCCTGCCCACTCAAAACATGTGTCCCACAAGGATCTGTGTTGGGACCCCTACTCTTCTCACTGTATACTAGAGCTCCCAGCTCTGTCATTTCTTCTCATGGATTCTCCTATCACTGCTATGCTGATGACACCCAACTCTAACGCTCCTTTCCTCCATCTGACACACAGATCTCAACTCTGATATATGCATGTCTCACTGACAAAAGTGCCTGGATGTCCACACATCACCTCAAACTCAACCTCGACAAAACTGAGCTACTACACCTCCCGGCAAAGACTCCTCAAGTGAACCTGTCTATCACCCTTGAGGACACCACAGTGTCCTCCTCTCCTACTGTAATGAGTCTTGGAATCATCCTGGACAGCCAACTAGTATGTGCAGCAAACATGGCTGCAACAGCTCGTGCCTGCAGATTCTCACTCTACAACATCAGAAGAATATGATTGTTCCTGACAAAGGAAAGCGCCACAACTCCTGGTCCAAACTCTAGTGATCTTACGCCTAGACTACGGCAACTCTCTGTTAACCGGACTACCAGCATGTTCTACCAGACCCTTACAAAGTAATGTTCAAAATGCTGCAGCCCGTCTGGTATTCAACCACGTAACCCCCCTCTTCAGAGAACTTCACTGGCTGCCCATTACAGCCCACATCATTATTCAAGACACTGGTGCTGGCTTACAAGGGAGTAAATAAAACTGCCCGAGCTACATCCAAGCAATGGTTCGGTCCCAGGTCCCGACAAGAGCACTTCATTCTACGACCTCAGCTGGCCGGCTAGCACTGCCATCGCTACGCAATCACAAGACCCATCGAAGCTCATCGAAGTTTCAAATGTTTTCCGTCCTGGCACCACGGTGGTGGAACGAGCTTTCAGCAGCAGTCAGGACTGCTGAAACATCACCCATATTCCAAAGAGACTCAAGACGCACCACCTCACAGTCTACCTCGATGCCTCGACTGGCAACCTCTTCGCCAACTAGCATTCAATCTTAACTCGAGTTTATTCCGCAAATGTTCTTAAAAGAAATGGTATATATATTTTTAACTCTGATCTTTTTAATATACTTTTATCTTACTAACTAAAAAACTTTAAAAAAAATATAATAATCATATTCTGCACTTATGTATTTATCATTTTGGTATTCAGGCCATTAGGCACTTTGTTTGATTAAATGATATATTGGCACGATTGTAGACACAAGATAAGATGCTGTAATTATTCTGTTAGAATATTGGTTGCTTACAATTGCTGGTGTATGACCTGTCCAATTAATGACAAATGTACTATATGTAAGTCACTTTGGATAAAAGCGTCCGCCAAATGCTGTAAATGTAAATGTAAATGTAAATTACCAGCAGCACTCAGTTGGTCAAGTGAGGCTCTTAAAGAGAAAATACTACTGCAGCTGAATAGTTCCCCACTGTACAGCCCTAAATATTTTTAGTTGACGGCAAATGTAATACATTATGTTTAATTTTATTAAATAAACATAAATACATTTTAATAAATTCCTGAGTTAAACATGTAGCTATATACTTATTTACATTAGCTATGATAAAACCCACCCCAATCCATTAATTTGTGCTCCTTTTAAATGTGCACAAATTGTTTTGTTGTGTCTTACAGCCAGGCTACATCAAACGTGTAGCGGAATTAATATTTTTCCTGGCTAAACCTACTGCCCAAGTACGGCAAGTAATTTCCTCTTTTACCGGTAGCTTGATTTAAATTTAAACATTGACAGTTTTTTATCCATTTCATTGTAAAAGTGCACCTCGCGTAAAAAAATATAAATAGAGTAGACTGTTCTATTTTTATGCTTCTCCACAGCTGGCGCTGCTCTCATACCTAGTATAGCCGGTTCCATTGATTATTATGGACGCGTGGTGTTGCAGCATACGTTTGATATAGCATGGTAATGATCAACATTACTTGTTTTGGAGCCTCAGGTTGGATCTTGGAAAACACCTAAAAGTTTAATATGGCCCATCGACACTTATGTGTTGGAGTATCTCTGCGTTTTCCATTGCTGTGCTGGACTCCTTCCACATGGTGTGGAAAAACAGTGTGTGCACTTCATCATTGTCAGTCAGAACTGGCAACAGTGTCTCCCTGCAGCTTGTTCAGACTTCCTCTCTTCCCTGTGTGACTCAGTAAGAATGTGCTAAAGAAATCACAGCCTATAGACTACGTGAAGCAAATACAGAGACTTTTTTGGAAATAACTTCGATATGTTAGAAGCCCATACCTGTAAACGTAAAAACATGTATTTAATTGTGGTTAGACAGTTGCATTGCATTTCATTTCTGTGTTTTCAAGATTTTGGGGTTGGCCAGCAATGGGGGACTATTGCTCACCTTACTGTCCATGTAGGCTAGCGTAGGTAGCCTACATGAGGCCCATTGTGTGTTATTTGAAAGCTACTGGTTTAGTAGTCTAGCCTACCTTATGCTGCTCAGACAGGCTGTCAAATACAAGTCAGCATTCTCGAGTTCAAATCAACATCCATGTAATCTGAGTCTTTATTATTCCAATCCTCTTTCCAAAAGACAATATAAACCACATTTCCAAACAAGAAGACCAAATCCAACAAGCTGTAGGCTAGAGAAACTACGATAACAACATCATCGTGGCACGGCGGCAAAGGTCCAGCCATGCAAGTGTCATGCCAAAATGTGATCATGCCGAAAACTGATTGCCGTCAATGAGAGCTCACGCAACCCTATATTATTACCAGTCTGCCTTTTTACCAGTATGAATCTCCTCCTCCTTAAACTCATGAAAAAAATATTAAAAGAAACTTTTTTAACGAGTCAAATTTGGTTGGGTGGTTAATATCACCTTGTTCTGTTGTGTGACAAACTCAAAACACAAATGTATTTCTGCTTCATACGGTCTTTAAATAACACATCTATAAAGCACTAGATAAATGCTAAGCCGCTGTTTGGACCTTGTGTGTGATCTTGTAGGTCACTCACTATTAATACTGACTTTTTTTAACATGCTGACGAGCTTATGTCTCTTGGTGTTTGTTTTTCAACGCACTGAATGACACACACAATGAAACGAGAGGCTTTGCCTTATCTTAATTTGTCTGACTTTAAATGTTAACTAGTCATAATCCCCTTCACTAGAATAAGCACCAGAATTAGTGTAAAATACTGTGCCCATCACAACACTAGCAGCAGGTGATTGGATCACATTCAGCCATACAGAGCAACACCCACATGGGGATAATTGTCCAAATACAGGCACTAAATGCTGTTGGACTACACACCATATGACAAAACCTTGATTTAGCTAAGGTATTGTATTATGCATAATGTACACAGAAATATGTAAAATATACTGCCTACAATTGTAGGTTTGTACAGGAAAATATATGTACTGTACAGTAACATATATGCCATGTGTCATGCTTATTAATACTTTTCTGAATGACTATACAGTACTGTCTGGCATTCTCTTTGTGTCTCTATAAGAAATGTAAATAGATTAGAAATCCCGCGAAATGTAGATTGTTTCTTTTCTGCTTTTGGTTTAGCACCAGCAACATTTCCCAAAACCGTGCAGTTGCTATAGCAATGCAAGATCCTGTGTCTTGACCCAGCGGGTATGTTGGCCATAGCTCATTTCTGAGTATAATTTCCTGACTGCGACAGTGTTGCATTATCACTGCTAATACTTAGAGAGATTGCATTTGAGAATGTAAGTGCATCGGTTGTCTCGCCTCTTAATTTAAGGGTTTTAAATAAGCAGCCCGACCTACAGCTACTATTGTTTTAAAAAGGGACCAGCTGAATCTAAATGAAGACGGTAACTTAGTGTTGTGTGGGTTTTTGTGTGTGTTACAGATGTAGCTTTGACTTTTGCCTATGACTGCATCAGTATTTATCATCAGATATTAGCATACTAGAGCCCAAGTGTGTGTTGCACACACTTTCTAAAGCAGGGTCTGCAAATTATATTTCTTTCAGTTAATCTTTATTTATGTGTTTCCATGCGTTACTGCTGTATTTGTTGCTGTCCCCTGGCATTTTGTAATTGTTGTTGGCCCTATAAGCAGAGTCCTATTTCCAAAATGTTCTTTCTCTCTAGCACACGCACACGCAAACAACTAAGTGTTTAGTCTTCATTAACAATCCTGACAATCCCAGGAGGCCGCACACGCACGCACATGTGCACACACACACACACATGTGCGCACTCATACACACACAGATCTGATTGTGCTTTTTATCACTTGAGTGAGCAAAATTAGCACATTGAGCAAAAGAGTGTCAGAATCCATCCATTAGTCACATACATATCTTTGTGTTGATTCAATTGCTGCAGTTTTAATGCCGTGCGCATGGGAGGTCAGGATGTGTGTGTGTGTGTGTGTGTGTGTGTGTGTGTGTGTGTGCGTGTGCGTGTGTGTGTGTGTGTGTATGAGTCGGGGGGGCTGCCCTGCCTTTCCTGTTGTATGAAGGGGAGTGACAGGCACTGCACTTCACCTCCCACCAATTCTGGCTGCTATCTTCCAGCATGGCGGTTTCTTGTCTCTTCACACACCCTCCCCCACCCTTTTCTAAAGCTTCTTTCTCTCTCTCTCTCTCTCTCTCTCTCTCTCTCTCTTCCTCCCTCTCTCTCTAATAATTTTTAAATCTTTAGTCAGTTTGTAAGTGTATTATTCAAAGATGTTATACAGTAGATCAATATGTTAAGATTCAAAAATTCTCTCTCTCTCTCTCTCTCTCTCTCTCTCTCTCTCTCTCTCTCTCTCTTTCTCTCACACTCAGTTTCAACCTTT
>JAODUK010053562.1:0-18767 GCA_027564635.1 Typhlichthys eigenmanni
CGCTACTGAAAAGCTATTTGATTCAGAAAACAGCGCCGCTACCGTGACGCTACTCATAAATGTAGTTTAACTAGTAGCGTCTTATATATAATATGTAATAATGTATGCTTCTTTGCTTATTGACAGCGACCTTCACCACATAGATAATACATGATAGATTATCTCTTGCTCTCATTTACAGACCTTAACTCGCTGCTGACAAGCCAAAGCCTTTTTGATAACTTGGACTCTATGGACGGTCTAGAGGATCTCTTCCCTCTATCAGAGCCTTCAGTCTCAGGTAGTGTACAAGTCCAGCTTGTACTATACAAGCTTGAAAGGTTCCAAATGCTTGACGTTACACTATGCGTCCTCCTAAAGGAGGCTTATAATCCCTTTTTCATGTACTGTAGACTCGCGGTGTTCCGGACAGAATCGGACGTGCGCTGACTTTAAATGAGGCTCCAACGAGAATCAACGAAGCTACGGTTAATCTGATTGCATCACTGTTGCCAGAAAGGGCTTGGCAACATTTTCAGCTTTTGACTGACATGCTTTTGGACCAATAGTATTTGTTTAATCAAAGAAAACACCATGACCAGCTCACGGTGTTCCGTTCTTGAATGCTAACCCTGTAGCAGTTGGTTCTCTCCACCAAGCACTGCTCTTTCCAATGCTTTATCAACATATTTAAACATGTTTTACTGACAATCATGAACATAAGACACTTGCAGGGTACTTACACTACATTATAATAATTAGTTTGATGTAATTGAATACATATTTATAAATTTTTGAGCCAAGGGAAAGTGACGCGACATGACATGACAGTTGTTCATTCGTGTCTTTTGTTCGCGAAACATTAGCTAATAGTAGCTGAGTTAAAGTGGAAAACGGAACACCGCAAGTCTACGGTAGCATCGGTAGACTTTAGAATTGTTGGATTGTTGACTCTTGTACAAGGTCTCGTAATGTCATTTCATCCTTCTCTCTTTCTATATTCCCTTAGTTCAATACAACCTATCCGCCCGTCCTTCCTTCCAATTCTCTACTGCATTCGTGTGCTCTTCATTGCCTCCTATTCTCTTCCTATTAAGCCTATTATCTATAGATTCATTTAGTCTTCTGACATATTCTGTACAGAGTCTTTGTATTCCAAGCTATTGTTATTTTGTGTCAGTATTCACTTTGCTAATTATGTTTTCCCAGACATTTCCTTGACGACCTGGTGGTTCACGTCATGTGGCGCCAGCGGGCCCCGTGGCCCCACCCAGGCCCAGTGTGACAGCGCCTACCGCAACACCAATGTTAGCGTGACTGTGGGGAGGGACGGCCCAAGCAAAGGTGTCCAAATGTGGAGGGTCCCCAGCACTAACAGATACATGTGAGTGGCTGGCGGCGGATGGCTCTGACATTTACACACACTCAAAATGGAAATTTCCGAGGACCCCCATTTATCAAACCTTTTTTTTTTTTTTTTTTGTCACACAAGAACTCCCAGCGGCCGATCCTTCAGCAGGCAAACAACATCCGTTGTTTCCTAGGGGCTCGGTAATTGTAAAACCAACATTGATCAAGATTTGTGAACACGTCTGTGTGTGAGTCAGACAGCTGCCAGGCATGAGAATAGAGAGGTGTGACTGGGTGCCTGGGGACTGAATCATGGCTGTGTGCCGGGCAGATTTAATTGCGGTCCTGCCATGCTGAGACTTTGAAACCTTCCATTGTATTAGTGTAGCCTGCTGTGGGATTTTCTCGCTCGGCCAGCTAATTGATCTGGTAAGCGGACAAGGGACAAGACTAGATCACTTTGATTATGTCAAACTTCTGCATTTAATGAACCAGCAGCCAGGTGTCCCACGACAATAAACCGAATGGCCTTGCATACTACATACTGATAATACCTACTACATTACGCACGGCGATTCAAAATGCGAAATCAACGTCCATCCAATTCACACTGATGTTGCACTATACGACTGACTGGCCCACAATGCGTGGCACATTGGCATAACTGTCACACATTTCATAATATTCAAATATCTTGAGAGTATTTGCAGATTTCTAAACAGTTTTAAACTAAATATATTACGCCATAGGACAGGGCTATTCAACTCCAGTCCTGAAGGGCCGCACCCTGCATGTCTTAGAGGGGAGAGATCTAAAACACGCAGGGAGTTGAATCACCCTGCCATAAGGTGCTCCCTCAGAAGCTCCGCCACACACATTGGAAACGCATTTGTCAAGGCTGGGATGGTGTTGTGCGGTGCGGTCTGCACCACTTTGTGTTCCCCGTTTACAGAGCATGTGTAGAAGCAACAGAATATGTTATTCAGCGCGCATACAGAACGGGCAGCCTAGCGGACCGTGAGAAAATATTCTCCAACCCCTGACGCACTGTCTCCTACAGGATCTCCGCCTACGGGGCGGCAGGCGGGAAGGGAGCCAAGAACCACAACAAGCGCTCCCACGGGGTCTTCATATCGGCCATCTTCCCTCTGGAGAAGGAGGACACCCTCTACATCCTGGTGGGACACCAGGGGGAGGATGCCTGCCCAGGGGTGAGTATGTGTGTAGGCAGGGACAGACAGACAGATTTACTTAGGGACAGACAGACACACTGTAGGCAGGGACACACAGACAGACTGTAGGCAGGGACACACAGACAGACTTACTTAGGGACAGACAGACACACTGTAGGCAGGGACACACAGACAGACACTGTAGGCAGGGACACACAGACAGACTGTAGGCTAGAACTGTAATCGGGCCTGCAAAGTTGAACCCAGCATGGACCGAGCCCAGCACAGTTCTGTTTGAGCCCAAACCCGCACCCGATTACAGCCCGATGTTTTCTGACACTTTTCCAAGGGCAGTGTCCATAGCTGCACATCGCCGTGCGTATCAGATGGCGCAGAGCTCTAGATAGAGCTGACTCATTTGCTACTAAATGGTATATTGAGCAGCTTGCTGGACAGCGATTATATGAAAAGAGAAATGTTGTTTTCACTACGATGTTGAGCCAGGAGGTCTCATCCCCTCTTCCCTTGTCTCTATCCCTACTATTAGGATTAGAGATAGGGATTTAGACACTTTCCCTTTTAGTTCTTTTCTTTGTTGGCTGGGTTTCTTGTGCAGATGTGTGGGTGTTGTGTGGGTTGCCGTTGGTTGGGTCCATAGTCGCATAGTCAGTTTTTATCACGTGAACCTGCTACCTGTAGACCGCAACGAGAATGAAGAATGTGTTCGGGATGTACTCTGCTACAGCCATCATCACATCATCACGTTGACTCTCCCCATCTTTTTGTTGACATGTTGTTAGCTTTGGTGAGTTTGACAAAAAGTGTATTAGCTTACTATTCGTTCACAATAGCTGACGATGCCTTTAAACGTAAACGACCATCAGCGCTAGCCTGGACTGGCCATTTTGAAGGAACATGGAGGGAGCTGGCCGGAGGAACTCATCAACCCACTGCAGTAAAACTCACCTCGTTAACATTTAAGCCTGATTTCCCAGCCAACGTCTTTGTTTTTATTTCACTCTGCTCTTCAGGTAAAGTTTTTTTACTTTATTGGTTATATCTACTGTAGGGAATAATATACAACAATACCTTTTTCTCTCTCTCCCTCTCTCCTAAATTCTCCTCTCCCAACCCCTTCTCTCTCTCTCTCTCTCGCTCTCTCTCTCTCTCTCTCCCCCTCCCCCTCTCCCTTGCTCACCCAACCTTCTCTTCCCCACCGCCCTCCCTCTCTCTTTCTCCTCTCTTTCTCTCTCTCCCAATCACACTTTCACGCCTCGTCACCCCCCATCCCCCCCTTCCCCTCCCTCCCTTTCCTCCCTCCCCTGCAGAGAAACCCCCTCACCCAGGAGATCTGCCTGGGGGAGTCCTCGGTGATTGAGGACAGCCTCCGAGGGGAGGGCTCGGCGGAGTGGACCGGGGGAGGAGGCGGTGGCGGGGGAGCGACCTACATCTTTAAGGTGTGTACACACTGCAGCTGTCAGTGGCCACGTTATCTCTATAGCAACGATATTGGAATATAAACACGATGTCCAGTCTCTAAATGGGCACTAACAGCATTTAGCTGTGGAGGCTGACGTGGGCTAAATCTACCATGCCTTATTTCAGGCATGGTAGAAATAAGGTTAATTTATTCCCCCCCCCCCCACACCCGCAAAATAAATAAAAAATATTGTTTCACTCCCAGAGAGAAACAAAGGGAAATATGATGGTGAAATCCGTGGACCTCTCCATTGACCTGGAAAGCTGGGTCCTTGCATAAAGGGTGAAAAGTCAACCCCCGCCCCCCTTCCAAAATTCGAGCGCGGATGTGCCGTCCGATGCACCCCGTGTTAGATTCCATTCACTCTGTCTGTACTGTACATAACGGCCATGTCATCCCAAAACATTAGTCTACATAGGCCATTCAGAAACCATTCACCGCGACCAGAGAGCCTGATCTCTGAGGATAATTATCAATACCAATTCACATGAGAGGCCAGGGGGCAATCACACAATAATCAGTCAACAGATAGCTAACTCGTCCCCGCGGCTGTCTGCGTTATGACCTACTCTGCTCTAATTGAACACATTAACGCCTAAATCAAGCCGTTATTGGCTCACTGCGTGACTCACAGCACCTTGTTGACAATCTAATTGGGCTTTGCCATCGCATGGCTGAGATGGAACCAAAGATATTAGAATACAGACAACGATAGAGCATACGCACTGGAAATACGAACGCAGCCGCATAGTCTGCATAAAGGGGGATCTTTTATATAATCTTATGGGACCAGTCCCATCTCCCTATTCCAAAAGTGGCTCTGTTCTCTCCGCATTGAGCTGCGGAGTCAAAGCATGTAGTTAAGGTGGAAGTGTGCTGTGTTCTCCACCAGATGGAGGGCAGAGAGATGGTCCCGCTGCTGGTCGCGGCCGGCGGGGGAGGGAACGCCTACCTGGAGGACTCAGAGTCCGGCTCGGACCCGGTGCCTCTGGAGCAGTTCGAGAATGACACCGCAGCTGTCAGCGACAGCGGTCGGACCGGCGCCGCAGGTACTCCTCGAGTCCTGTCTCTCTCCAACACAAGCTCTAGCGTTTCAATACAGTATACGTTTGGAAGCTAGAACTAATCCTGCCCTCCTCTGTAGTCTCCAGGTGGTCTTTGAGCTCAAGGTGAAGCCAGATGAAATTGTTTAAATACTCTTTCACAAAAAAATATATAATTAATAGTTGATTTATCATTGCTGTTCAGATTGGCAAGAACACCTCTTAGCTACAAGCTCACGCATTTAGAGAATGTGAGGCTTAGCCGCATTACTACATAATATGCTTTGGTGTTTCTTCTATTTTTATTTTTTGCTTACAAAGAGCTACAACCTTCTGCGGCATACCATGAAGCCCTTTTCAGATAGACAGATTGCTACAGTATATTTCCTACAGTATCTCCCAGAAACCCACAGGCCTGTTCAGATTGATACTTAGGAAAATAGGGTTAAACTTTACCTTTTAGAGTTAATTTCTCTAAAAGGTAGGGATTGCCGACCGCTGTATGCATAGAGAGTGATAGATGAAGGGCAAACGAGGATTATTTTATCTTCTACTCACAGTAGTGTGCACACACACATACACACACACACACACACACACTCAGAACCATGTGTTTGTCCTGTAGACGGTGGGGCTTTAACTGGAATGCAGCATTACTGTAGTTTCAGGTCCTGACCTTTAAGCAGAGGACGGCCTCTGGAACATTTACAGCAAGTTTTCTTGACCAGCGGTGATTGTTTAGATATGTGTGTGTGTATTTCTGTACTGTATGTGTGAGTGTGTATTGAACTGCCACTTGGTGTTTAGATTATGGAAGACCAGCAGTTCCAGATAGTAAGACGTTGTTGCGTTGTATTTCAGCTGACCTGATTATTTATACCTGTCCTGCACTATAATTACACACATACTACATAGAACTCACACACCGGAGCTAGCTGTCGCACTGGCAGCAACAAACCACGCAATCACGACCCACACACAGTGTGACCAAGGCCGGCACAAAATGAGCTGCTTTCCCTCCCAGGTGTGTGTCTGACTGTTGTTTTTGTTCAAGCGATTGGTTGTGTTTGTGTGTGTGTGTGTGTGTGTGACAGAGCACATTATAGAGAGAGCACACTACGCAATGTGTAGCTCTCGTCTCAATTTTCAGGTAAACGTTTAATCACTTTTTCATGGTGTCATAATAGAATCATACTGTTTCCTACCATTACCAAATGTTCAGTGGTGCTTCCCTCCAATACATCGCCCTGCTGATGTGCCATTGCTGCTCATTAAACTCAAAGGCCTGGTGTAATAGATAAAGGTCGGGGGAGTTCACTGCCAGCATTCTGTGTTCTGTCCAACCTGGCCTCCCATCTGTCATTCACATTAAACTCGACCTGCACTAGCCTTCTCTTTAATTTATTTGGTCTTGTTCATGACCTTGTAGAAGGACTTTCCTGCTCCACTCAGATGAGTCACATCCCATTGGTCTCGAAACACAAAACAGAAAAGTAATATTTTGACTCATTAGCCCTTTCTATGAATCATACCTTCTCTACTGCTCTACTGTTTCCAAATAAATGTTACCAAAAATAATGTCCTGCTTCTGAAATATTTAATATTATTTCTGTTACGAAGTACTGTGAAATGACTGAGGATAATCAGCCCTCATAATCAGACCACCTTAAAAATTAGGCGGTATTAAAATAGATGGACACTTGGTCTTGTACAATCTCTAGCTAGAAAAATCATTTTAGAAAAAGAGAAATTTGAATTAACTAGACAACTCTAGCAACAGCAGGCGTGAAAATGCGTCGTTCTTTTCATTGTGCTGGTGCGGTCGGAAATGTGTAGTGAATGGGCTGGTGAAGCTGATCGATACTTTTATTTACAGTGATTTATGTACGCTTCACATGAATTATCATGAATTGCCTCATTGACATTACGTTTGCTGATCCGGTCGCAGTGTTGCGGAGTGATGCAGAATGAAACAGTGCTCGGGTGTGGCGTTAAATTTGCCTACCTGCAGTAAGCCTATGCGGGTGCTCAAGCTATACGTATGGCTTAAGGCCTCAACTAGGCACGGGACGATATTAAAAAATAACACGATTATCCTGGCCAAAGTAATTGCGATAGACCATATTATCACGATTATTTATTATTTTATTTTTAAACTCTTAAAATGACACTAAAACATACTGGAATCACTTAATCTTAAAATGTATTAAGAACCAATCATTTTTTTTATCATGACACACATGTACTGTATATTTTTTGTGTGATTCTTTTTGTTTTGAAACCAGTATTTCAACCTATTTGATTTATCGTTTTTATGTGGGGGACACAATGGGCAAGCCGAGCCTTCGGCCATGGTGGTACTTGACTGGAAAGATGCAGGCTAATAAATAAATGACTAAATCAATACAATTGGACTGTACCAAAGAACTAAACAGCTTTTTTTCCAGTCAGTTGTGAAAATATTCATACTTATTCATGATTATCATGATAATGGACATTCACCACGATATGAATATCATCAGTATTTTTATCCTGATAAACGATAATATCGTCCCATATAGCCTCAGCATACTTGCCGTGTTGGGTGGTGTGTGGCCCTTCACCTACGCGACCGCATCGAGCACTACATTCTCCACTCGACCTGGAATTTGTGTTGTAGCTTTATTCTCCGAAACGAAAAGTCAACCCTTGTGCCCGCTGAAGAAAAGCGTGGCTAGTGTATTTTACATTGCTGTTCACCAGTTTGTAAATAAAAAGTTTATCTTGCCTTTATAGTCAAATGAGACTGGATATATAGAAGGACAATTTTGAAACTATTAATAAATCTCTACTCTAGATACATTTAGAACGGGAGGTTTACTATCTAGGCTATATTACTTTTGTTTTAATTCCGCTTCATCGATAAGGCTAAAAGAATGCAAAATAGGAAATGCATTTTCTTCAAATTTACCAGCATCTATAGAGAAGTGCATGTTTCTACAGACGTAAAGGAATGTTATGTGAACATGACGCTTCCGACCTTCGCACAGCAGCAGAAATTGGCTATTTTATGTTTTAATTCTGCAGTGTTTTGTTTACTGACATAAAAGTTACACAACCTAAACAGACAAATGTTTCTGTACCAGTTCAAACATGGCATATATGACTGATCATTTCACATTCAGCAATTAAATCAGCTAAGTTATTATTTATTTCATACCTGTAGAAAAAGGTTAACACAAAGGTTATAAGACATTGATTACATTATACAAACCCAACTACCATTTTGATTTGACATAAAATATGTCCAAAAAGGTCACAAGAGTTCAGTGGTTTGGTTATCCAGTCATGGTGGTGTGAGGAATACACAACCCAATTCTACAATGAAGGAGGGGGTTAGATTTTAGATAGTGGAGGACACTTTATGACCAGGGCCTGGGTTCATGTTAATCCTAAACAGTCAGGGTGAAGGACCCCCCTTTTTCTTGGTTACCTTTATCCTTTATCCTGCCAGAAGCGTTTTAGGAGAGGAATGTTTAGTTTGTGTTTGACATTACTTCCAATTTAAGTGATCTTCAAAGGTAAATACATGTAGCACGCAGGACACCAGGCGAGCAACGTAGACCAGGCCCCGCCTGGGGTCACGACCCCCTACAAATCCAACACTGCATAACCCTTGTTACGAGAGTAGCTTGTTACAGTACAATTCAGAACGTCCTCACAGAAACCACAAACACTGTAACATGCCACAGTGGGCCAGAATAATTAAACATAATTAAATAGAATATAATACTAATAAAATAATTGCTTGCACTGTGTGAAATCATTTACTGTAGCTTTAATGGGTATCATCATGCATGGTAATAATGGGTGACAATGGAGTAACCATACAAGCATATCTAAACATACGAGAATCCAAACAAATCTAAAGTTTATTGAGTGTAAAGGAATCGAATGATAAGTATTTCATTCGAAACAGCGTTGTGTGGTTTTGTGTTTTGTATTCAGTCAATTGAAAATGCATTTATAGTGGTGAAGAAACTATACTTGACCTGTTGTGAGTTTTGTACTAAGAGTAGTGAAATTGTGCGTGTGTCTGTGTGTTCGCCTGCGTGTGTCTGTGTGTGCGCCTGCCTGCGTGTGTGTGTGTGTGTGTGTGTGTGTGTACGTGTGTATGTCTGTGTGTGTGCGCGCGCGCGTCTGTGTCTGTGTGTGTCTGGAAGGGGGAGGCGGAGGCTGGAAGGACGACCCTAGCCCCTACCTGAGGGCGGGCATGTCTTTGGTGGAGGGAGCCGAGGGGGGGTCCTCCTGTCCCCTGGCCCTGTCCAAGCTCCGCTGGGCCACGTTTGGGGGCTTTGGCGGCGGAGGGGGGGCCTGCACAGCCGGGGGAGGGGGAGGAGGTTACCGAGGTAATGAAAAACTAAATTGACTTTCACTTTGTTTACAATGAGAAGGCATAAATTGTTGACATGAGTGTATGCAGGTGCAGTGAGATGGTGAATTGTGTTCTTTTTTTCATTGTCCCCTTTAAAGCAACACATTCTCATTCCCAACTCTTGGTCAATGGCCTTTCTTGTCAATTTTCGAAGCGTTAGAAAGCCTTTGCCGTTTTAGGATGAAGACTTCGGTCCTTGACTCTTACGGCAGGGCTACGGAGTTACCACCATTTTTAGCTACAGTATGTGGGCATGCAATCTCAGCGCAAGTATTAGCAACTGGCTGTAGATAAATATACAATCGAGACATGTTAAAATGTATTCACCTGAAATCATAAAATTAAATAGTTTCAGTCATATTTTGGTACAGGCTATGTGTAGCCTATGATTTCAAGTAATTCCATTTTGACATGCTGCTAGGGTGATGGGGTAACCAGTCTGGAAATAAATAGATGAAAATAGATGTTTTGCTTATAAGGTTTTTTTCTTCTGTATAAATATGATCTACAATATATGCACTGTATAATGTAAATCTCCCTACTGGCTGTTAGTTGATAGCAACTAGTAATTACCAGTTACAGTCAATGGTAGTAGTAGCAGATACTATTATCTCCTGTTTTTATGCACCAGTAGCCTATTCCTTGTATTCTGCATGTTCTCTGCACTATGTAACCTTCATTATTTTTCTCTGGGGTTTCAATAACGCTTTCCTGCTTATTTTCACTTTGTATGTCGCAACGTGTGAACTTTCAGGAGGAGATGCGGCGCTGACTGATGACATCACAGCAGATGGTCAGGATGGAACCTCTTTTGTTCACCCAATGGGGCAGTTATACCTCCAGCCTCTGGCGGGTAAGACTCAGCTCAGGCTAATTAACGTCATCAAACATTATATTAGTTTGTTACACTAATCCTCGGAGGTAGGTAATTACACATATCATTAAATATTGTCATCAAAAATGGTCTGCCGAGAGCATCTGTAATAAGTCCAGGATGTGTTTATCTTGCTTTTTATGGGTGTAAATACACACATTTACCATCACAATTAGTCTTGTTTTAAAATGAACATGCTAGCTTATTATGTGTAAACCAGATGTGACCAATTAATGGTCGTGTTCGCCACAAATAATTTCTCACAGGGATGTCTGTGGTGTTGTCAAAGTACTTCTTGGAGGATTGCATGTAGCCCAGAGCCATGTATAGAGTTGCGTCATCTCCGTTTACTCCAATGGATCGTTTTTCCACAGGAACGGAGCCTCAAAATAGTTCCCGGAAGTCAGCCTAAATACTAAAAGTACACCATAAAATCTATTTTAAATGTAAATCGGTGCATTTATTGACTTCTAATTACCAAAAAAAATAAGTTGTATATCTGTATATATTTATATTCAAATTGCCCACCAAGCACTTCCTTGAACTATTTTGCCATAGCTTTTGCCTCTCCATGAACCATGTGACCGATAAAAATGTCTAACTTCCATTGGCGGAACTCTGTTATTTCAAAGGCTCTGATGTAGCCTAGTGGCCTTGGGTTTGGGTTATGGGGTAGCTATGTGACCTCAACAACACAAAATAAAAATTCATGGTTTAGCATCAAACACAAGGAGTGAAATATTACAATTCACCCCATGGTACGGGTTAGTTGTAACATAGGCTTTGGTGAAATATAATATGATTGACCCTGGGGTAAACTTTAACATTATGAAAAAATCATTATGATAAAAACTTGATATTGAAACATTTATATTCAACACTTAAATGCCTTTACATAATTGGTGTGTTTGAGAGAGTGCATAATGCATATTAATGAATTATGCGCTGCACTAGCCTACTGATGCCAAATACTAGTCTACAGAAAAGTATTTTAGGAGATCAGGGACAACATTAAGACATATGCTTTGTTTTACAAGACTATGGATTATCATTTTCCTAGTCAAACATCAACAATGAAACTGGCACCATGACAGTTTAAATCATTTTTGATGACGGCACCCCATTGACAAGTAAAAAGTGCGTTTGTTAATTAATAGTAAAATAGTAAATAAATTAGATGAAGTTTAACTTATTCATGCACACTCACAGCTTTACACTGTGTTACAATGTGTTACATTCAGTTTGTACCTTACATGCCTGCCTGGCACACTAATGCACGTACTGTATATGAAGTTTGCATTTGTTTGTGCGAGTCCCATCCTTCTGACTCTCGTTATTTAGATGGGAAGAAGGAATCCAGGGCACGCCACTAATTCACAGCCCTTTGGAATCTGTTGCCTTTGGCACCACAGTGTGTTTCCATTTGCTGATGTGAAAATATAGACAGACCTCCATTCTATGATGCAATGTACTGCTGTATGTGTTGTCAGTGGGTCCTTCCAGACAATAGTGGCATAGTTTCAACTATGGTAACATTATTGATTCAATACTGGAATACAATTGAGTGTAAAGATACTGTATCTGTCATTATGTCACGTAGTTCATTTGACATATTATACTGCAATAATATATTTACTTTTCTCTGTAAAGTCAAAAGAGGACATTTGGAATTTATACGGGCTTTCAACAAAATTAACCAGTAACGCATTCATGGTCAAATATCACAGGACTGCAATGGCTCTCTTAACCACAACTGTAATTTATCACATCCACATTGTTTCAGACAAAATGTTTAAACTTGCCAGAGGTACAGCATATTACAGTAAAACCTGATGATGTGAACTGTATTTAATGTTAGCTACTCTAGTTGCACTTGTTAGTAGGAGAAAACGTTGTTTTTGGTCTTTTTGTAGGCTCTGTTTACAATTAAATATATACAATATGACCTTGGTCTTGTGACAAGATAACTCTGTTGGGTTTGTATGAAGTCAACAATCTTCCTTTCAACAGATCTGTGTGCGTGTGTGTGTGTGTGTGTGTGTGTGTGTGCTCTGTGTGTGCGTGCATGTGCGTGTGTGTGTGCGTGTGTGTGTGTGTGTGTGCGTGCGTTCCCACTCAGCCATGGAGAGTCACGGTGAGTGTGAGATCAAGCTGCAGTTGAACTGCAGCCACTGCCAGTCACAGAGCTGCACGCAGGATGAAGACAGCCACCTCATCCTCTGCTTCTGTCACAATGGGGAAGTCCTGGCCAGCGATAACATCACATGCACAGGTAGCTAAAGAGGCAATTGGCTCATTGTCTCATTGTGTCCCGCCCAGAGCCATGTAAAGAGAGAGTCGCGTCATCACCGTTCAGCTCCTCGTGCGTTTGGCTTTGGCCACATGCATTTATGCCGTTTCACACTAACATGACAATACAATTCCACTGACTTCAATTCATCTCACGCCAAATAACAAACTTCGTTTTGGTCCTTCTTTGTTCCATCTCAACGTTGGCAACTCTGTGAATTTAAAATATACATTTTTAGCATACCCATTTTTACAATTCTTGCAATACAGTTACGTTTACTTAAACTTCACTAGGCTTACATTTCTTGTACAGGAGGCTAATGTTTGCTCTTTGGTTACAAATTACGATTAGTTCGTAATAGTTACGTGTTTGAGCTACAGCTAATCTGACGTACTGTAGCTAAAATACTGTATTCCAACCCCATCTTCCCTTTTTAGTTTTGCTTTTGGATAATTGCTGTAACTGTCAGGAGCCATAAACACCAGTACATCTATTTATCCACCTTTCTCCCACAGCAGCGCCCCGGACCCTACCTCCCGAGGGACCGCTGTCGCTGTTCCTGGCCGTGATGGTCTCCATCGCCGTGACAACCACGGTGCTGACCTGCACCTGCCTCACCTTCAGTAAGAGACTCTTCCAGTTATGTGTCCTCCACCTTCCGTCGGCCGTGAGCACGGCCACTAACACACACAACTAGATGACGGAAGTACAGTAGCATATCTTTTTTACTATCGCTCTTAGCATCAGGATGCTGATTGAAGCTGTACTGTAGGTGAAATACCTGTACTTCTGTAGTAGTTGTTGTTGTTTGCTACACACACACTTTCAAATCAGATCCAGAACAAGGTAATTACAGTAAAAATGTAAAAGTGTGTTTTAGTATTATATCCCTATATTTGAAACTGAAGCGTGATGTGCCTTTAAAATGAAACGGTATGAATGCATTTCAAATGCTCTGCTCTGAATGAAGTTGCCGTGGCGATGAGAAATGAGAGGGAATGGAACACGTTACGACTCCACTGCTTTGCTTTTGCTTTGAACAGGATATGTCTGATTTGACTGACTGTTTAGTTATACGGGAAATCAGACTGCAAAGCAAGAATATGAAATATTAACATTCTGCGCCTTATCTTGGTAAAACACACATGGGCTTGTCTGAGTTTGGGGACATTGATCCCCTAAGATCTTTGATTATGGGAGACAAACATAACCTGTGATACATCGATGCATGAAGGAGGGACATGATGAAAGCAGGGTTCCTACAGACTATGGCAAAGTATGACATTTTATTGTGAAGTAAATGGGACTGCATTTGCTTGCTTGGCACATTATGAAAATTAAATGCATAACGCTGAATATTACACAAATTAACAAAGTTTGAACAAAGCAATGATTAGGGAATTAACAATTAAAAGCATTTGACACATTGTATATATCTTAATTTACTTACTAATTAATATTTGTTCATAAAAAGGACGATGTGGGAAAGATATATTTAATATCTTAATATTTTAACACAGTAAATCATAATTTTACTTATATATTTAGTATGTAAACTATCCCTGCAAACATCAGTATCAAATCAAAGCTGCTATGTATTATAATGTTTTTAATGTTGACTATGTGTCTTTATACTGTACATGCTGTTATAGTATGAATAGACTATAAAAACAAGACAAAGCATTAATGTCTATGTATGATTCTGTGTGTAATTTAGGACAGACCTTTAGGTATTATCCATCTGATATTACTTCTGTACAATTATTACCTTTGTGACAACCTCTAGAAACAGAAAGAGGAAATGAAAAATGTGATATTTCTGTGGGCCCAACTAATCCTTCACATAGTGCTGATGAGGGGGTACAGTATAAGCATGGCAGATTGTCTAGTTCTCTCTGTCCCAAACCATATATTCCCTTTACTAGCACTCTCTTTCTTCTCCTGTCTTTTTGCCACCCACTTTACATTTCATCTCCCGCTTGGACGCTTCTCTCTGCTCTCAAGCTTGAGAGTGCTCTCAACTATGTTTCAACTTTGGAGTCTCTTCTGCTAACTGTGAAGAAGGATGGGTGTAAACGAAGCAAGGCACACACATTATAGTTGTATAGCAACTACATTACATTGTAGTTGCTCAATTTTTTTGAAAACCCCTGGACTACTACTGTGAACTCTTGTAGCAGAATACTCTGATATACCTGGCAGTTAGTCTCACCCAGAGCCATAGAAAGAACAGAGGTACCCAACGGACGTTCGACATTGTCAAGGGTCACATGGTTCATGGAGAGGCAAAACCTATGACAAAAAAGTCTGGAAGGGAAGGAAAAGGAAGTCCTTAGTAGGCAATTTGGAAAGAAAAAAATTTAATAAATAAATAAATATATATATATATATATATATATATGTATATGTATGTATGTATGTATATATATATATATATATATATATATATGTGTATATATATGTATGTATATATATATGTGTATATATATGTATGTATATATATATGTATATATATACATTATATATATATATATGTATGTATGTATGTATGTATATATATATATATATATATATGTATATAGATATATATATATAGATATATATATATATATATATGGATATATATATATGGAGATATATATATATATATAATTAATATGCTGTTTGATCCCTCCTTGGCTTATGGCTTCTACAGAAGTAAATGATCAGGATGTTGACCCTGTTGCTATCGCAGAGTGTCACAGACACAGTACAACACTAGGGCAGTTATATTTCCACCTTGCTATTAAGTGAAACTATCTTCGTTTTTGTTTCCACTCTTCTCTAGTTTACTACCGTAAGAAGACACATCCCCATGCTATGCGGGTGCGACTACAGAGTCCCGAGTACAATTTGAGTAAGATTCGCTCTTCCACCATCATGACAGAGTACAACCCCAACTACTGCTTTGCCGGCAAGGCCGCCTCGCTCAGCGAACTGATGGAAGTGCCCCGTAAGAACATCACCCTTCTCAGGTACGCTTCAGCTTATAGCAAGAATACTCTGTGGGCCCTCTGTCATCTAATGCTATTTACATTAGTCATCTAATGCTATCTAAGTCTTCTACGGCTATCCACGTCTTCTAAGAGCATACCTCTTCTCCTGTTAAAATAGCAAGCTTACGTATTTATCAAACCATTTATTAGATTCTAACTTAAATTACCTGGGCAAAAATGTCCACCGTAATAATATAAATGGAAATGTCATCTCTACAAAAACACTGTATATTTAAACCTTAAAATGTATGTGATATAATTACATAAATTAATAATAGCAGCTGTCTCCTATATGAATATACTGTAGACTACAGTGAAACACATAAAGTTGTATTTGCAGACGGAAGGGTCAACATAAGTATCGGTTTGTGTGGTTTAATAGTCCCGTATCTACTTAATATGAAAGTTAATTGAACTTGTATTTCGTTACAGGGCTCTTGGCCACGGTGCGTTTGGAGAGGTGTACGAGGGTCAACTCCTTGGTATGGGTGGTGAAAACACTGCCTTGCAGGTGGCCGTAAAGGTCAGCTCTCTCACTCGCGCACACACACGCACACACACACACACACGCACACACACACTCACGCACGCACGGACGCGCACACAGCCATACATACAAGAAGACAGCTCACACCTAAATGTCATTTTAGATCACGTTAGACCCGCCTGCCAGGAGTTCTTTTCATTATATCTTAACCATCAAACAACATTTTACAGTGGACGCAGCCGGTGCTGTGATCTAAAGGTCAGGCGCTCGGATTTCAGATGACAAGCGTTTATAATGCTTCTGCTTGGACAGCGACTCTTTATACGCTGCGTGTGATTATCCGAGCAGAGCATGTACTGTGCCAGTTTGTTTTGAAATAGATGAGTGGCGTACAATCTTGTTAATATGCTGCACAACAAGCAGAATTACACCTGACTAATTGATGGGGAGGAAGAGACGGCTCACTTTCTTTAATTCAGTCCTAGAGCTACTCTTGGACTTTTCAGTGTACTGTATCAGAGCTGCACCTGCTGTACAGACCAAACCAAACCATTGTACAGACAGGAACTTCTCTCCTACTCTCTAACACGGTGTCCCCACAAATCTCACACCTACACAGCCGCTTATAAAAACAAACAGAAATGCAGCAAAGAGTGACTTTCATTAAAGCTCGTGCTTTTTTTTGGGGGACATTTTATTGTAATAGCTCAATCAGGGTTAAATAGCAGCTATTTGAAAAAGCTCTGAGGACGCATGCATCTCCATGAGGCTTGAGGAGAAACCTGTTCCAAATCAACTGCAGACCCCAAAGTGCTTTTGTCTTCACATGCGTCTGCCTGTTGGTCAATAGGCTCCTGATTAGACCTTGCTGTACCCATCATCATCAGCAGGACACACGCACACATGCACAAACGCACGCGCACACACACACACACACATCTTACCGCCACTCTCTCCTCTCGACTCCACAGACTCTTCCGGAAATCTGCTCTGAGCAGGATGAGATGGATTTCCTGATGGAGGCGCTGATTATGAGGTTGTCTGAGCTGGGAAAAACACACTCTATGCCCTATATGCCTCTATGCACCCTCACCCACAAGACATACTGTAGAGCTGTCACATACACACATACACATATGCATATGCTCGCAGTGGTCAACACACAGCCTCTCTCTATCTCTCTTTCACATTCTCTCTCTCTCTCTCTCTCTCTCTCTCACACCCTCTCTCTATCTCTCTCTCACAATCTCTCCCTATCTCTCTCTCTCTCTCTCACACTCTCTCTATCTCTCTCTCTATCTCTCTCTCACACTCTATCTCTCACACCTTCTCTCTCTCACACTCTCTCTCTCTCTCTCTCTCTCTCTCTCTCTCTGTCTCTCAGGACAGCCCTCACATGTGTGATGCAGCAGGCCACTCCAGACGCAAACACAAAAAACACTCTCACACCATCACTCAGCTGTTTCACAGCCAGTCATGTTGTTCTCATAAGAGTGCTTTTTCATAGCCATCGCTCCAGTTTTGTTCATAGTCAGAGACTTGGCCAGATGTCTGTGTGGTGCGTGAGTGTGTGTGTGTGTGTGTGTGTGTGTGTGTGTGTGTGTGTGTGTGTGTGTTGTAAATAATCACACAAGCTTAAATACAGAGGCCCACACTTCTGCATTAACACAATACCATGACAAACACACACACAGGGCACAAACACCTAGACGGATGTGGTAAACCTGCATCTCTTATGTGTGTTCTCGCAGTAAGTTCAGCCATCGGAACATCGTGTGTTGCATCGGCGTCAGTCTTAATATTCTGCCCCGCTTCATCCTGCTGGAGCTCATGACGGGGGGAGACATGAAGACCTTCCTCAGGCAGAACCGGCCCCGAGCTGTACGTGCCTTTATGTTGTTGAGGCTGCATAGGAGAGCGTGGCAAACTGGCGACCCGCCCCCCACCCCCCCCTCCCATGGCCATGAGATGCAACTGCACTCTGTATGGTTTCAAACGCTGCCATATTATCTTTCTGCCGTTCAGCCACCCATTTCATTTAACACTTTTTACGTGTAGTTCTGGAAACTACTTGGGTATATTTCTTCATCGTATTGCTTTCCAGGACAAATGTGCTAGTATATGAAGTCCAAAGGGAGTCATGTTATCCTGATGATTTCACTAACGTACAGTATGTAGACCAAGCCCAATAATGTTTTAACTTCCTATGCAGCTATAAATATCGAATCTCAATCATACTTAATGAATAGCGGTCTGTATTCCCAATGTGGTTTATATGGATAATGCATTGATGTACCGTGGCGTTTCCAGGGCCAGACCTCCTCTCTAACCATGCTGGAGCTGCTACACATGGCCAGAGACATTGCTTTTGGCTGTCGCTATCTGGAGGAGAACCACTTCATACACAGGTTCAGACACCCACTTGTATTAGTGGTAACACTTTATTTGAAGTTTGTTCATTAAGACTAACATAACACTGTCATAACCATGAAACAACACTTGTCATGAACATTAATGAATGTGACTGTTGTCATTAGTTGTACTTTGGTAAATAATGTCATGGTTAATGTCAAGTTGACATTGTTTGGGATCTGTCTTTGTCATGACAACTTGACATTAACCAAGATGACATAACCTGTCATT
>JAODUK010053573.1:0-18766 GCA_027564635.1 Typhlichthys eigenmanni
AACTGACCCCCTCTCTCTCTTCCTCACTGTCTATCTGACCCTCTCTCTCTCTCTCTCTCTCTCTCTCTCTCTCTCTCTCTCTTCCTCCCTGTCTATCTGACCCTCTCTCTCTCTTTCTCTCTCTCCCCCTCTCTCTTCCTCCCTGTATATCTGACCCTCCCGGTCTCTCTCAGCTTCAAAGCAGTTTGCTGAGGAGGTGTTGCGGAGCCACAATGACTACCGGGCGAGACATCAGGCTCCCCCTCTGAAGCTGAGCAGCAAGCTGAGCCGCGAGGCCACACGGTGGGTTAACAAGCACAAATTAAATCATCACTCCCCTCCACCGCCCCTTTCCCCTCCATCAACGAGCAGCCAGTTCGCATAACGCTCCCCGTCACGTTGATCAGGCCGGCTGTGACAGCTCAGTGTAAAGCTGTCACATTTAATAATTGGCGGCGCACACTGTATATGTATCTATGGCGCCATGATTGTTTCCCCGTGTATTTATAGGTTATATCAACAGCATCTTCATTGCCACTAATTGCGGATATATTGACATTTCCTTTTCTAAACACACACATCATTTTACAACTCGCATAAGCTAAATGTGTAATTACATTCACACACATATGCATCACTGAGTATAGAGTATACAGCCGGCTGAATTGAAAGCTATTTATTGCTATTGTCACTGCAAATGATGCCCTATCAAATATAAGTGCAAATACATTAGTTGTGAGCATACTAATGCTTAAAACAAGCAAAACTGACTGCCAGTGCAGTAAGTGAAATTCACTTGATAAGATTTCTTAAATTAAGTGCACACTTACTTAACTTAAGTCACTAGATAAGCCATTTATATTAAAAGGTCCAACTAGATTTTAAATCCAAAAACAAGATTATCACACTTGGTTAGATATAGTTTTTTTCAGAAAGATAGTAGGCTTATACAGCTACTGATTTTGAGGAGTACTGCAGCATAATTTAGCTGTGAGTATGCGTGATTAGATATCAGCATATATGAACTGTCACCATGTTTGATCATGGAGGGATAGAAGTTGTTCCAGATGTTTAGTTAGCCACCAGATATAGCAATGAGACTTCAGTGCTTGTGCTGTGACCTTGGTTAAAACTGAAGCAACAGTCAGTTGAACGGGAAGTGGGAAAATTGCGAGAGCACTCTCGACAATATTGTAGGGCCGTGTGCACCTCTTGAGTTTTTAACAGCTTTTAACCACAAGGGTAATGTTACCTTTTATTAAGTCAGTGGTGGTTGTCTTGTTGATGACATGGGGATCCAGGACATCAGGTAAGAACATGGCTCTGGATGACTTCAGCCATAATTCAGTGCTTACTGTGAGTTGTCTTCTGGATGGCTAAGGCTACAAAATGTAACATCACTTATTACAGGTTGTCACTTTGTAAGTTGTAATGCATTTTTAGCAGTAGTGGGGAAACGGCATTCTCTGTTTCCCCACACATCCCGCCTCCACAGCTCATGGTCAGGGTGAAGATGGGCTGGAGAAGAAGGGATGGCAGGCAGGGCAACTCTCTTGGACAGGGTCTGAAATGATGTTGCAAGCTGTGCACTTCATTGTGACATGGTAGTCTCTCTCTCTCCCTCTCTCTATCTATATCTCACCT
Source organism: Typhlichthys eigenmanni (assembly GCA_027564635.1). Lineage (NCBI taxonomy): Eukaryota > Metazoa > Chordata > Actinopteri > Percopsiformes > Amblyopsidae > Typhlichthys > Typhlichthys eigenmanni. The sequence goes on from JAODUK010053573.1 coordinate 1,624, forward strand.
TTTCTCTCTCTCTCCCTCTCTCTATCTCTCGCCTTCTCACCCTCCCTCCTTCATTCTCTCTCTCTCTCTCTCTCTCTCTCTCTCTCTCTCTCTCTCTCTCTCTCTTTCGCTCTCTCTATCTCTTTCTGTCTGCCTGTGTAGGTATGCTGAAAGCCTGGCGAGCACGCGCATCTTGAAGCACAGTGAGGAGTCCAGCAGAGGGAGCTGTGGAGAAAACCTGGCGTGGGCCTCCTATGACCAGCCAGGTGTGCAGTACACACGCAAGCACACACACATACACACCCATTACATGCACTATGAACATGCTCTAAGTGACGCTGTACATATGCTATTACAATTTATCTTAATTCGGTTGTTGTCATTTTTACCACAATCCACATGTTTCTTGGCCTTTATAGCACTCTAACAGCTTGGCCCTCCAATAGCCCGGCACATCTAATAGCTAACACATCAAAACAGCAGTTCCACACATTCATAAACATGTACAAGTATTTATTCTAACTGAAGACATTAAGGCAGATGTGTATATCGTGATTCAGGTGGCGTCTAACAGTCTATCAGTTTAGACTAGGGAGCCCACACAGCTCCAGACAGACCTCTCCACCCACAGTGAGTTAACAGCTGGGATCTATTTTCTCCACGCTTGTTTTCTGCAAGAGAGCTTATAGAGCATGAGTCACTGTGGAAATATGCCACTGGTGGATGGTGTGATCTATGCAAAAAAGAAAACACAAAAGGAGCATTAATGAAACATTAAACAGCAATAAACACCAGCGGAGGATTTTCATTGGTAAAATGTTGTGATTTTGGTGGCTAACTTGACGTGCGTGTGTGCGTGTGCGTGTGTGTGTGTGTGCAGGCAAAGATGTTGCAGAACGTTGGTACGATGAAGTGACCCAGTACAACTTCATCCGCCCTGGGTTCTCCTCGGGCACCGGTGGGTGAATAAACCTTATTTGGTATCTTTCCCCCCCTGTGCGTTTCTTGGTTATGTGCAGTGGTTATTAAAATGAAGAGCTGGGCCACCTGAGAGGATCAGAAGATGTTTGTGCTTTATTATTTAATTGTGTATATAAATAGTAATTTTAGTATTAGTAGTCTAGTCTTTCAAAGTGTTTGAATGCATATGTATACATTCTGACCCTGCTAAAAAAATGTTTAGCAGGGGAAACACTTGCTCTCAAGGCATCATTGGTCATAACGTTTGAGATGGGTGATGCTCACACATACAACTGATGTGCAGTGGTGTCACAGTAGCCTGGTGTAACCAAACTCAGTTTTCACTTTGTAAAGAAGGTCTGGCGAAGCTCCTTTGGGAAGTGTTAACAGTCGTTGCTTCCTACTGGGAGTAGATCTCTGGTTAATTTTAAACCTATTGAAAAGTGTTTCACCAATTGGCTTTGCTACAATTGTTTCGATCACCTCATCTAGCTCTACCACCATTTAGAAACAGGCTTGACCGCAACGTGATATAACTAACCCACCCTCATTGGTCTGCCAGCAGGGTGGCTGTGAAAACATTAATGCTAACAGGGTTTTTAGACTGTAATCTCAGAGATAAACATTGAGCTGAGAGAAATAGTTGGGCGGAGCCAGGCTAATGTCACAATGGAGAGAGAGAATTGTTCTTGTTGAGTAAACCTGCCCTCTAGCTTAGGCAAAACTGCTTCAATAACTGTCATGTTTGCCAGTGACTCATAGGATGTATCACTCTCCGAATCGTGAGGAATTCGCAAAATGTAGTCCGGAGAGAGGAAGTAGCGCAATTGATAAACATTTATTCCAAATATTTAGAGAAACTGGCCATTTTATAGCAGGCTTAATGTTCCTCCTTCTCATCGTTCATTACTTCCTGTATCTGTTGAATCCATCTTGTTTTTCCCTCTCCATCTAGGCCATTTTACAGCCATGGTGTGGAAGAGTACTATGAAGCTAGGTGTAGGCAAGGCCATTGCGTCAGATGGGTCCTCTTTTGTGGTGGCTAGGTACTACCCTGCAGGAAATATCACCAACCAGGGACACTTTGAAAAGAACGTTCTCCCTGCCAAAGCCACCTCACCTAAAACCTAGAGGAGCCTTCTATAGAGACGAGAAGAGTTCAGTTCCCTTTTGTGACAGACTTCTTCCTGACACAGCACTCAGAAGACCGTATAACTATTTTGTAAACCTATAGAGAAACCAACTATAGCAACTCCATACTGGATAAAAATTGCACTTGTTTGTATATTTAAAAGATGATTAAAAGCGGTGCTATTGTTTGACTGTGCCCTACATAGCGATACAGGGTTTGTTCTTGCAGAGGATTGACTGACAGACTGAGCTATGCATTGCATACACTGATTAATACACACTATCTGTTTTTACCCAATGGGATATTTTTTTGTGTTTAAATGTAAACATGTGGAGCAGGATGAAGAGGCAGGAGCTTTGTGAGTCACTGTTTATAACCTGAAGTCATTAACTCAATGCGCTATAGGCCCTAATATTATGTTATTGCCTCTGCTTTTCTGAGCCAAACTCATTATATCACACCATTTCCAGATGGGTGTTTTGTACTTAAACTAATACTATACAATAAAAGTGATTGATTGTCACAAATGCACTAGTGCAATCAGAACGTTATTCTTGTCATGAATTATGCATCTGAGCCTGATATGCATAAGAATGATCTCATAACTGCATAAAAAGGATTTCATAACATTGCCTGCAATGTGAACAATTCTACACATTTGCATAAATAAAACAATATACATAAAAACTTGAATCATGAATCATGCATAATGACTATATACAGCTAGCACCTTACAGTAGTAGTGTGCTGACATAAGTACAATACACTCTAGCATGGTGGCAAAGTGGTTTCACAATAAGATGAAGCTGAGAGGTACAGTGGCTTCAGGCGGATCAGGCAGTATTATGCAGTGTGATACAAATAGAACTATTCCAACACATCTTAATCCTCCAATTGTGTTGGAAAAGGGTTTACACCCTTGTTCTCTGGTCACATTTACCAGCTTGAATTTGAATTATAAAGATGGAAAATATCACAAATTATCCAATAAAATGTATTTTGCCAAGTAACTTATAGTCATCAATAACAACAATATTCTTACTTTGATCTTTTATGTATGATATGACTTTTATCTTAAATGTACAAATCGTTTTTAGCTCAAAATTGGCACACTTGATCTATATTATTTCTTATGATTATGATGAACACAACATGCAACTATATTATTAGACCATTATACAGTATATAGACCATAATATTTTCCAAAAATATTATGTTTTTGTTTTCTTATGTGTTAAATTAGCACCTGTTGTGTTACAGGTTAAAATTGGCAGCATATACTTTTTTATGAAAAAGTCAACATAATTCCCAAAAACACACAATAATTTGCCAAAACCGACGTACCAATTTTCTTTAAAACAGAACACTGTACAGTCAGCAAGGGGTTCATGGATTATATTGTACCAAATGTGTGTGATTGTAATGTATTATGTCTGTTTCTGCTTTAACTTCCTTGGTTTGATGCATGCGCAGTCAGGCATAGTCCATGTTGTTTTTACAGACTTTATTTAGCAGGTACTGGGGATGCAACATAGCAGTTATACAGAAGTCAGTGGCGTTTGGGCTTGAGTGTCTAGCGGGTGGCTCACATCGTCAGCTCCTGCATGCAAGAGAGAAGACAGTACGTGAACAGGTGAACTAATATTGAAAGGACAGAAATCTTATTAACTCACAGTTCCCACAATGACTTTGAGCTTGAATGCTCAAAGATTCAGCCGTTGCCCCGCTTCACCAATTTGACTAACAACTGTGTGATGTCAGCACCATCTAGTGGACATGGTGCTATAGTACAGCAATGAGATCATTTGATTTTACGTTCAACTACTCTTAATGCTCTCTTGTGGTATCTCTCCCCTCGCCACCACTATAGCATATGAGTCATTAGTTTGTGCCGTCTGCCCTCAATCCCTCCAGTTCACACTAACCCGCCTCTGTCCTTTTATTCTCACCATGATAGCGTTGACAATATCGTTCTTGTTGTGTCTCAGTGCCCGGACAGCCTTGGCTCGTGACACGTTGGCCTGAGCCATCACAAGCTCAATGTCTCTCTGCTCCAGGCCTCCCTCGTCCACCTCACATGCACAGGGAGGCAATGGGTGACTCATTAAATAAGAGCGCATTCGGCTTTGTGGACTATGATGTCGCTATTTTGGTAAACACATGTATTGAGTGCCTGTTCCTCAAACATACCGAGGAACAAAATGAACGGTCTTATAGTTACGTTGTTAACTTTGAAAAACAACGGTGTACATTTCAAGTTGTTAAGCGTAATGAAATATTAAAATCAAGCTGTAGCAGTAGCGCCATCTACAGACGGCATTAGGTACATTAGTGCACAGCAATGTCACTTGCCTGTAGATGGTGCTATTCCTACGGTTTGAATGTAGAGTTCTGTTTGGAGCACGTGTGCCTCAACCTGCATGTTACTAAGCCACACGTTCATCATCTCTTTACCTCCTCCTCTTCCTCCTCCTCTTCCTCGCTCTCCTCCTTGATGGTGAGGCTGGGGGGTGCAGGGGGAGTCAGAGGGGAGGACGACACAGGCACCTTGAACTTTTCTGCTGCCGCCTTGTGAACCTGCTGAGACAGGTCCTCAATCTGAGGAGAGGAGAGGAAGAGAGGAGAGGAGAGGGGGAGAGAAGAGGAGAGGGGGAGAGGAAAGGAAAGGACAGGAGAGGAAGGGAGAAGAGGCGAGATTAAAAGTGAGGAAATAAATGAGAAGAGATCAGAGGAGATGAGAAATAATTTAGAGAGATCAAAAATAAATAAAAGAAGGATATTTACTACTTCATGATAAAAGTTGCTGTTAACATTTTACAGACAGTACTCTTGTATGTTGTAATCAGTTTTAAAAAACAACAGACAGACAGACAGACAGACAGACAGACACACAGGAAGACAGACAGACAGACAGACAGAGAGACAGGAAGACAGGCAGGCATACAGACATGCAGACAGACAGACAGACAGACAGAGAGACAGACAGACAAACACACAGGAAGACAGACAGGCAGACAGACAGACAGTTACACAGGCAGACAGGCAGGCAGGCAGACAGACAGACAGGCAGGCATACAGACATGCAGACAGACAGGCAGGCAGGCAGACAGACAGGCAGGCAGGCAGACAGACCTTGGCTTCTCCAAATACGATGTAGATGTCTGACGCGGGGCTCTTGAACACGTCTGGCCTGCTGATGACAAACAGGATGCTCTTGGACTTTCTGATAGTGATCCTGGTCACAGCATGCACTGGCTTTAGCCCCAGCTTAGACATGGCCTACGTTTCCATAGAGACACAATGGAGAAAAAGGAATTTAGTTAATGTAGTGTCAATCATTTGTATAGCATATTATCTTTACAAAGCCAGCCTTCTGACCTTGCGTGCCTTCTTCTCACTGCGGCTCTGCTTGGGTCTGTTAGATGCCTCATCCATAGAGCAGATGGACTGTAAGGCAAGGCAAACATTGTCCAGTTCAGTTAGTACAAACCACGTCGTCTGTCAGGCACTCATGGTTCTTTTCTCTGAGAGATGACAGCATGACAAATGGCTGACCTGAGGTTCGGAGGTTCTCAGTGGGACCATTCCTGGCTCCTCTAGTTCAGCCAATGACCCCTCACTCTCCGACTCGTTACAAGAGCCCACTGTGGAATACACACACACACGCACACAAGCAAAGATACCACTGTGCATCATTTCTTGCCACTGTCAGTTATATGTAAACAGGGAATTGGAGACGTTCTTGATGAGGCAATGCTGATGAAAAAGGACCATTATGGAATGCAACAACTCTAATCTACACAAGGCATTTGAATTAGGCCATTAGCCAAAATTAAATCTGCATGCTATGTAATATTTAACAGGGATGGCACTGATACAATACTGAGATCGGAAATCAGTCCGATACTGACTTAAATAGCTGGATCAGTATCGGTGACAATTGGACAGTTGTAACCGATCTATAAGGCTGATCCAATTAAATTAATTTACACATGTAGGTCTACTGTCAAGCATAAGCCATGTCTAACCTCCCAAGGCCACACTATCAGCCTCAGCCGAGTCCTAAAATAGAGATTGGCTGTCATTTACTTTGCAACTTAAATTAAACCAAACCACTTAAACTAATGCATACACCATGACAACATTGTAATATTTCATTATATTCATATATAGCCTGTGTTACATTATGCTTTACTGAGTTAGGAAAGCAATGTTCAAGCCTGATGGATCCTTACACAAAACATTAGTTCCAGTCTCTTCTTCAGTCACAGTGAGGAATACAACTTAATTTAACACTGGAATCGGATCGGTCCTCGTTATCGGCCAATACCCATAGTGAATGTATCTGTATCGGTATCGGGTCTGAACAGTGGATCATGCCATCCCTAATATTTCCATCATATGTGAAGCTGTTAGTGTGCATATTAAAATGATTCATATTGTGCAGACATAAGGTATGCTGTGTAAATTAGAAGAATTGTCCATTCAATTGTTACACGACGCAGTATCAGCTTCCATAGCCAAAAAGTGGAGTATGAAGAGAGACAGAGGGAAATCTAGGACATTTGGTCCCATAGGAGGTCGCACCATTTTAAGAGCAACTTACAATTATTTCTGAAGGCTTGGTTGATCTCTTCTGAAATCTTGTGGCTGTGACGGATTGGACAGCCTTGCTGTCTGTCTAGCAGTGGCATTCTAGCGAAGGGCTGGATCTCTCTCTGATTGGATGGTTCAGACTCTGCGTGCCCAGAGCCCCTCCTGTTTTCACTAAACCCTCTGGGCTCGCCTCTGTGATGCTGTGGAGGGCAAGCGCGGTTGTCTTCACTGTCCGTGTCATCCTCAGCAAAGGTGGAACCTACAATGTGTTGATTGGTCAAAAAAGATCTGTATATAGTTTTCAAAAACTGTGAGAAAATAAAACACATCTCCTACACTTATATCAAACATGACTAATTCGTCCAAAGTATTTACTGTATATTACGTAATATTTATTTTCACAGTATCATGCTAAATGCATAGGTTCATTCCTTTTGTGTAATGCTCTGTGGCTAATGCATTACCTTCAGTATTTACTGTAACTCACCTCTGCACTTGGTTTTCACATTCAGCGTGTGCTCAGGAATGCTTTGTCTGCAGAGTTGGCTACGGAGGTTAGTTTGCATCTGGGAATGCGACTGAGAATTGAAGGTCTGAACAACAGCTGCTGTGCTTGAAGCCTCAGAGCTAAGCAGAGACTCCGATGCAGACTGGGAGAGGCTGGGCAGGGCTACTACAAAGGAGGACTGGGCGCAGGTTTCACTCGTGGTAGGTGTAGGCAGAGAAGAAGCGAGTGCGGCCTCTTGAAGGCTATTGTTTAGAAGTGGGATAGTGGAAGGGCAAAAAGAGGAAAGGGCAGATTGAGACTCCTGAATAGGCGTGGAAAGGTCGTACTCTGGCTTTCCGGGGGAACAAAGAAGAGAAAGGGAAGACAAATGGAATGGTGGAGGTGAATGAGGAGTTTGGGAGGATGAAATATTGTGCTGTGTAGGCAAGCTGTGACCACTCCTAACGTTGTTGTCATTAATGTCCTTACTGCTTCCTTTCTGGCAACCAGATAACGGCCTGTTATCAAGCACCTCCTGCTGCTGTGGTGCTTCCTCCACTAATGCTGAGATAGCACTGAGGTTGTCCGGAGTATTGGAGGCAGATTTACAGTGTTCGGGGTTGGGAACGTGGACTTCAGGACTAGGGCTTCCACTTCCACTTCTTTGCAAGTCAGTCCCAGCACTGACGTTTTCATTGTCAGGTATTCTGTGTGTGTTGCTTTTGTTTTGGCCCCTGTTCGCTTTAAGAATACCTGCGTCCCCTGTTGTGTGTTCATCTGCTGTCTCTTCTGAAGGGACAGCAGATTCTATTGGATCGTTAACTGGCTGGTGAGCTGTGTCCGTTCGTCCGCCGAGCTGGGACAATCTGGCTTTGTTTTTGTTCCCTCTCTTGTCTCGCTTAGCAGCAAGAGGTTTATCTGTGCAAAGGCCCTCTCCTGGGGTGTGACAACAGTGTGGCTCTACATTCTTTTGTACTGGAGAACTTGATCTTTCTGGTCCTTTACCCTTCCCTATTTCTAGTGATGTCCTTTCCTCATTATCTATTTTACTAGAGTCACATTCAGCAATCTGCTGTGTTGTAGTCTTTGGCTGGTCAGTATTCTGACTGGCATCATCATCTCTTTGGCATTCAATTCCCTGCGCTGGCAACTCTGGCTTCGACTGAGAAACCATTTCGTCCACATTATATTTACAAATTAATGGAGTTTCATTGCAAACTTTATCTGGTCTGGATTCATTTGATCTGTGTCTAGGAGTGAAAGAACCAAATGATCCACCTAGCAGAGACAATGCTACATTATTCTCTGGGCTGACCAACTGAGGGTTTAGACAAGCATGCTGCTGTATGATGTGGTGTTTGTCTGGTGAGCTGGGTGACTGGTCTACTACAGTAATACCACTGTTGTGTCCATCTACGACAACACCGGGAACTGAAGTGGTGCATGCATCTTCCTCCATTGATGTTGCCTGTGTTGTTTCTGACTGGTCTGCGGACACTGCATCACAAGGCTGAGACGGCCCATCATTGAGTGGAATGTTGGAGATTGACTCTATTACATTAACACTTGCTGCCGGAGGTCTTGCCTCCTCGGAGAGAGCGTTCAGAGTTCCACCCACTGCATTCGGGCTGAAGACAGAGCAGTCGTTTTCTGCATTCTCCCATGTGACATGCTCTTGTAAATCTGTGTTGTCCCCATCATCATCCGGAAATCTGAAGCTTCCATCCTCTCCTCCCCCTGCTTCTGAGATCTCCTCAATAGACCTCCAGCTAGACAAATTGGATTCAGGAACTGCCTCTCCTACCAGCTCCGGGTCTGCCATCCTCTCCTTTTTCTCACTGTTGTTGTCTTCTTCATCTCCAAGAATGACATATTCCTCATTTATTTCGCTGATGATGTTGGGTGCAACAGCAGTCTGTGTGCTTTGCCCCTCAATGTCACATACCAGCAGGTTCTCCGCCTCTAACTCATAGCTTCTCCCAAGAGACAGGGAGAGACACTCCCCTGCTCCCCAGGCACCAAGTCCGGCACTTGGTTCTAGCCGTAAACCTAACACCAGTCCCATCGTGCCATCAGCCTGCCACCCCCCAGATGCAAGATCTATCCTGTGGCCTGTGGCTGTCTCTGAGTTCTCCCTCTTAGGGGAGATAGCAAGTGGGGAATGGGGAGATCCAATAGTTCCCGGGCCACCCTCCTCTGTATTGATTGTGTTTTCTCTTAGGTTCTCCAGAGCAGAGTCACAGGGAAAGTGTTCAGGGGACAGGGCCAGGTTGTCACCCAGGTCTGAGATTACCTCTGAGGATGCAGATACAGGTATGTTACTAGGATTGGGGATAGGATCTTTAGGGTAGGAAAGAATAGGGACTCCTTTATTTAAGTCATTGGTGGCTGTGGGCAATCCCATCGTCAGAGAGTGGGCAGTACCCTCAGAGCTGGCACTGCAGAGCTCTGCAGGCAAACCCTCAGTTGAAGTGTTTCCATTCTTCTGGTCAAGATCCAGCTCAGACTCTCTCTGTGTGGTGGACAGGCTTGTGGTCACAGCCCCTCTGCACACGGCATCTTTTGGAGAGTCAGGTTTGGATACGAATGGTCTTCCAGCCTCTGCAACTTGTAACATCTTGTAACCGCTTGACTGAGCATGTCGAGGTTTGATTAACAATCTAAACGAGTCTCTTTCTTGTTCATCTGCGGATTCCTTCCCTGGAGTATCATCACTGGGTCTGTGCTTTACTGCTTGCTTAGCTGTATTCTGGATGTCCACCTCTGAAACTGAAAAATCTTGGTGAGATGTCGGTGGTGGGGCTGAATAATTATGGTCTGTTGTGTCTACTGTGGGAGTAGCTTGAAGAGAGGAAAGGGGGTTGGGTTCAGGAAGGTCTGTTGGATTAACAGCTGGGGTTTTAGGGGCATTGGTAGCAGTGGTGGAATGAGGCCTGTCTTTAACCTGGTTAGGTGAGTCTGAAGACCCAGAGGAGATCTCCATCTCACTCTCACTCCCGCTTAAGCTATTGGAAGATTTAGCTTCAGCGGGGGTTGGCTCAGAGCAGCGAGGTAACTCTGGGAGAGTCACTGTCGTGTCTGTGCCTTCTTGCAAAGGTTCTGCTATACCCATTCCACTTGCACCCTGTAGCTCAGGTTTAATTTTGGGTTCATTCGGATCCGTTGGTTCTAGAAGTTTTGGTTCTAGCGATTGTGCATGCCTCTCAGTGCTGTACAGATGCTCATCGTCCTCTCCATTATAAGAGGCAGAGTCCAGTGAGTCATCTGTATCGTCTTGGAAGCAAAATGCTTCATCAAGCCCCTCGTTGATGGAGGTCTCTGAAAGTGAATGAAGGAAGGAAGCGGAGGTGTCTTCTTCAGTTGGATCATCCACCGCTTTGCCATCACACTCGTCATCATCTTCATCTTCGTCCTCATCCTCGAGCCCCTCCTCAACTTCTTCTTCCACTACAACTTCCACCTCCACCTTTACTTCCTCACCTGTGTCTTCATTTCCATTATCTCCTTCATCATCATCATCATCATCATCATCATCATCATCATCTTCATCTTCAATGTCTGCTTCCTCCTCTCCAGCTGCATAAGCATCTACATCTCTCTGTTCATTTACTTCTCCTACCTCATTTTCCTCTTCTGTAGGAAAGAGGGTGATCTCCATGGAGTCCGCCTGGAATATGAGACTGGTGTGATCAGGGAAGGAGAGGAGGGAGGCAGGGATCATCCTCTCTTCCTCAGGCCCATCATCAGTATAGCTCGATGAAAACAGCATGAAAGGACTAGAGTCAACCCCATCCAAGCCACCAGGGGGGAAGGCATGAAGGGGGAGGACAGAGGTGTCAGAAGATAGGCTAGCTGAAGCTAACATGAGGGTCTCCATCTCAGGCATCATAGTAGAAGAGGCCAACTCCGGGTCGTTGACCCTCTCAATTGGTGAATGGTCAACCTGTGCATAATGTCCCTCTGGTACACAGGCCTCCAGTTGTAGCTCAAGGCCTGCTTGCAGCATGGGGCTAGAGTACTCTAATCTTCCAACTTGAGCTTCCTCTAACGGGCAGAGTGAGCTCTCTGACTCCCCCCCGTCCTCCTGAGAGTCGCTGCTCCGGCCACTACTGCTCCTGACAGGGGAACTGTCCTCCGTGACCCAGCGGGGTCGACAGTTACTTCTAGATATAGTGAGCACTTCCTCTTTAATTGTCTCGTCCTCCTCTGGGATCGTTGTCTCAGTTCCCCCTACACCTGAATTCATGCCAAAACCATCCGGTCGGTACAGACAAAAGGCCCCTCCATGATCTACCTCTCTCTCTGCTCCTCGCGTCCTCTCTTCCCCGACTTCGTCGCCAATCTCTGACAGGGAGCTCACAAAGCATGCGGGCGCCTCCTGTGTCTCTTCGTTGAGGAGCAGATTAGGGGAGGTGGAGGGAGAGGTGGAGGAAGTATAAGAGGAGGTCCAGCTACCGCCTTCCGCTGTGACGTAGGAGCCAGAAGGCGAGTTGAGCGGGGAGCAGAGGTCCTCACTGTCTGAGGGAGAGCCAGGGGAGAGGGGGCTGATAGGGGAGCCGGGATAGGAACGGTGCTTTAGATGGGAGGGGCGGCCCGCCATCTTGATTGGGGTGGAGGGGGCAGTATAGTACAGGTCTGGGTCTAGAGACGAGGGTACACCCACTCTCAGTGGGTCTACGGCAAAGGCTGGCTCGGAGAAAGACAAAGGAATGGGATAGGCCAGCTCAGAGAACGACACGGAAGGCACTTCATCCTGAGAGTGGGAATCACTCTGCTCTTGGTTGACTGTCAAATTGTCACTCGCTATGATTGGTTCTGGGCAGGGGGACGAGGCAGGGATTAGAGGAGTGAGAAAAGGCAATGGGAGCGTGATAGGGGGTGGTACAGAACATCTCTCTTGTTGATCATTGCCTTCCTGTAGGACCTGGCTTTGGCTGTCCTCTTTTCCAGTTTCTTTTTCTTGCGTCTGAGGATCTGAAGAGCCGGGGTTTCCAGGTGCAATGGTAGCTTGGCTGCTCGGCTCACCCTGAGATTTGGACTTCCCTTGCCGAATCTCAGTTGTCTTGAGCAGGGTCTCCTGGCCCATCACTACCCTTGTGTCCATTGTCTCTGGGTCTTTAAAATCACTCTCCACCTCAGAGCCGGTGAGAACCTGAGAGAAATTGATGCAAAAACAACATTAGGTCACTGTTGTTAATATACTGTAACCTTGAGTTCTTCTAGGCAAGTCTCGCCACTTGCAGCCAACTTTGAAATGCCCCGGGCAGTTATTTAGGAAGACAGTATAGGGAGGTGGCTTAAGTCAATACAACCAATTGGTTAAACAGGTTAATGCTTGGCAGTTATAAAGCAGAGGATTGGCTCTCATGGATTATGTGTACGTGTTATCATTTTGATATTTTCCTCCAACTGCCATATTTGCATTTCAGAATTCTCCCATTGAGCTCCATTCAAAATGACCTACATGGCATGTCTCCTCTACATAGTGTCTCTGCTGGAACTTTACAGTGACCAATGACCACATTTACAAATGGAAGCATACAAACCTTGATTCTTTCCATCTTTACAGGGACATGACGTCCGCAAGGTCCATGGCCTCCCAGCTTTCCCGACAGTCTTGGTGGGTTGTTGTGGCGGTGGTCTGAGCCTTCAGGTTGGGGTCGCAGGGTAACAGAAGAACTGACCGTCGAACGAACTAGTCGTGGTCCAAATGGAGAGGAACTTGCTGGGAGCAGCTTCTGAGGTGTGCTGGGTGATGGGCTAGAACCACTGTCGCCAGGGGTGGAGCCACTCTCACTAGGGGAGGAGTCAGTAGAGGGGTGTCTGGTCATGTCTGCAGAAGAAGGCACATGGCATACACACAACAGCATGTCAAGTGAAGCACAGATGGTGCATCAACTGACACAGATACATATTTATTTGGGGGGGGGGGGGTTATCAACATCAATCTTTAATGGACCCTGATTGAAGCCCAGGCTACATAATAAATAATACATATAGGTGATAAACATGAAATGAAAGCAATCTGTTAGCGAAGGTTTTTCATTTCTTCTTTTAAGTCCAACTGTTCCCTTCCCACAAAACAAACCCTGAAAGGTTGCAAGAAATTGTCACCTAAATGCTGTCAGTCCTATATATACTAACAAATATCACTCACCGTGATGTCAGAGAGTCCACTCTGGTATAATGGCCAAAGGCCAATAAACTATTAAAAAAGGTGTGTTATTTAGATTTACTTTAAACTGACTTAATTTGTTCAGAAAGTCCATAACATTTCCTGAAGTCATCTGATCCATTTAGTCTCTCACTGACCTGATCTTCGCTATGACCTCTATCCGGCACATAAACACAGTCATGATCATCAGACTAAATAGAGCTAGAGGCAGTGAAATTAATGCATTATTATTACATCCCTTGCATTACACCCTTTAACAAAGTATTGCATGTATTACTTAACTTAAATAAAGGTGTTCAACAATTTATAATGTCATTGTCTTGGAGATAAAGCCCTTTATAATATTTTCACAATGCTTGTATAACATGTATATTGATTGTTGAATAAGCAGGTGAGTAGAGTAGAGGGAAAACTTGGTTTAGAAATGTTAGAAGGTAAAACTATATTCCTGTTTGAGTTCTGCAGCATATTTTAATTGGTTTGGTTACAGTAGCCACCGATTAAACACAAAAGTATATATGGTCTTAACCACCCCTTATTTAGGATAGTGTGCACAGGCTTTTACTACCAGAACCTGCCCTAACCCGGCCATCGCCATGGTGACCTCAGTCGACATGCTTATTGGCCATTATGCCACTCTAGTGGCTCAGCTCGGTGCCAGCCACACACACACAACACATGCACACACACACACATGCACACACAGTAACTCTGCCAGAAACCCAGATATCACTTACTAATGGACTCTCTGTTCTGTAATCCCTCCTCCTTTGCTCAACCCCCATGTTTGTCTCCACATCACTTTCACTTGCAATTCTCCCTTTCTATTAAGCCTCCTCTCTCATACCTTTCATTTCTCTCCCTCTCTCTCTACAACTATTCTTATCTCACTGTCACTTGTCTCAGGAGTGGGTGTAATGGTTCCACTAATGGGTTACTTCATTAAAATGTATAAAATGAAACAAATTAATAAATACATATTTCACTGTATATATCAGTATCATTTAATTAATGGCTTATCGTTTCATGATTTATGTTCCACACTGCCTATAAAATAACAAGCAGTGACAATGTGTGTGTGTGTGTGCGCTGTATTTGTGTGCATCTCCTTATATAGTGACAGGTCTTATTCTATGACTCAGCACACACACACACACACACGCACACACGCGCACAACACAACATGCACAGACATGTTTCTCTCTAAGTGCAGGCTAGCATAATGAAGATGAAAAGACAGCACCCATCTTGTTACCATTAGCAGGCTAAGAATATCCACATAGAGCATCACTGATCGGAACATCTAAGAGGAGAGGCTATGGAATATAAAACAATACACAGCATATGACGTCACATGAAGGCACTACCGTATCTCCTTGACGTAATTTCATTACATTACATTCAATTACATGTACATACATTATATCTCCCGCAGAACTATCTTGTCTATGGCGGAGAAAGATGAACAGCAATGCTAGCACTACAGCTAAACTAAGCTAAGCAAGGCTTGTCATCGCTTCCAGCCTCATTCGGTTGCCTCTCTCTCTCTCTCTCTCTCTCTCTCTCTCTCTCTCTCTCTCTCTCTCTCTCTCTCTCTCTCTCTATTTAGGGATACACTTGCGACTAACTATCGCAAATGTCTTCGTCTCAGCATCCTCTGGGAGGGGGGAGGGGGGCTGCGAAATTGAGCGGCCGACTTGCTGTGAGTGGAGCAGGCCGCAGCCAGCCGGAGCAGACTGGAGCTGCGTCACAGAGGCTGCGGAGCCGGCCGTCCCCCGCGGGATGCCTCCATTACAGCACAAGTCATGGAGACAGAACCAGGGAGCCAGCTAGTCTCTGTCTGTCTCTCTGTCTGTCTCTCTGTCCCTCCCTTCAGCAGAGATGAGACATACAGTCAACCCCCACATCACAACCGCCATGTTGGTGTTGTTGTTGTTGTTGTTTACAGCGCACGCCCCACTACAGTGTCCATCAAAACCTGGAGAACACGAATCGGCATATCCACCTTGTCTTTGAACGGTGGACTTTATGTGTGTGGACTGTGATTTCTACTCAGGAGAAAATATGTTTATTGATTAGTGATGTCAAATATCTCCTCCTCGCACTCATTCATTATTCACGCATGCAGACTTGCTGTTTGTGTGTTGGTGTGTATTATGCCGTATGTAACATTAAAATAATGGTTGACATACTGTATTCCTAAGACTGGAAAGTCTGCACACATACAACACTTACTTCCACATTCAAGTTGGATAGCCTACTGCAGGACAAAAACAACATCTAGGCCTATTTAAAAGCCAGACCTTGTAAACCATATAGTATAGCGATGCCAGGCCTGAGAAAATAACATCTTATGTTGTTAATAAATCACATTATAAATAGAGGAAACACTTATGTCACCATCATCTGTATTAATATCCCTTACAGTAAATAGTTGCAGTCCATCCATACAAGCTAAGGCTCTTCAGGAGCTCTGTGCTCTCTTGCACGAGTCGGCCTACACTGTATGTTGACCGTACTTTTATTCTTTATTCTTACATCACTTCATCTACGCTCCCTTCTTAAATCTCAGCGTTACAACACAACAGATACACAGCGACACATCCAAGGAGCAATGCTGCTGTGTTTGCAGCCCACACTGTTTTGCTGCTGTGTCATGATGGAGCTGATGCCGGGAATAAGGAGGTGGACGAGGAGGTGGAGACCTCCTAGCGTCTAAGCATGTACACTGGGTCTGGAGGGTGGGTGGGGGGGAAGGGGGAAGGGGGTCAACTGTCTGGGTGGAGGCTAAGGGGTCGGCTGGAAGATGGGGTGGGATTTGGGGTGGGGGTGCTCTGCTCTGCTCTTCGTCACATGGCAGCCTAAACACACATCCACAATATACAAAACAACCTCCCCTGCTGCCCCCGGCGCTCCTGCATCTAGCTCGTGGCACCATAACGTAGCCTTGCTCCCCTAGCTGACATCTCCTCTTCTCCTCCTCCTCCACAGCCCCTCTGATTATCTCCTTATCTCTCCTCCAAACTGTATCTCCTCTCCTCTGCCTAACGCACGTCCTTCCGCAGGTCCTACCTGGTCCGGGGAGCCCCGTCTCCTCGGCAGCCGTCTCCGGGCGTCTCACGTCGGGGACGGTTCTGTGCGAGCTCTCGCCTGGCATGCTGCTCTCTGGCTCTGACGCAATGATAAAGCCAGTAGCCAAGGTGAACAGTGGGGGAGCGAGAGAGAGAGAGGAGAGAGAGGAGAGAGAGAGAGGAGAGAGAGAGAGGCGAGAGAGAGAGAGAGAGAGAGAGGGAGATGTGAGCGTTCAGCGACTCAACAGTAAGATCCCTCTCTGCAGCACATGTCTGTCTTCATGGGCTACTGAGTATGAGTAGTGTGCGTGTGCGTGTGCGTGTGTGTGTGTGGGGAGGGGAGTATTTTGCTGTGGCGCAGAACAGTGGTGATTGGTTGTTGTGGCTTTGTGTCTAAAAGCCCCCTGATTCTGTTATTCTATCTCTCTCTCTGGTGTGTTTCTGTCTGTGTGTGTGTGTGTGTGTGTGTGTGTGTGTAGAAGAGAGAACTGCAGTATTCTCCCTCACTAGTTCCCTACCATCTCATCTCATCTCCCTCCCTCCATCCCTCCCTCTCTCTCCCTCCCTCCCTTCCTCCCAGTCAGGCTATGATGACTAGATCCGGATGAAATGATGTCAGCAGATTTCTGCTGCTCCCTCAATGCTGCCCTCAGCCTTAAAGGAGAGGGGCAGTACTGCAGAGAGAGAGAGAGAGAGAGAGAGAGAGAGAGAGAGAGAGAGAGAGAGAGAGAGAGAGAGAGAGA
>JAODUK010053583.1:0-18765 GCA_027564635.1 Typhlichthys eigenmanni
GCGCTGCACAGCGGCTGCCCACTGCTCCCTTGAGGGATGGGTTAAATGCAGAGAACACATTTTGCTACATGTATGTGACAATAATACCTTTCCTCTGGTGTTTCTATACAGTCCTGGCTCTGTAAACACAATGTTTTGAATGAGTTCAAATATCAACAAGCTTTCTCCAGAATGACTGACTATACCTTTTGGTGGTACAATATTAGCTAGCGCTTCTAATGTACAACACACAGTATAACTAAGTAACTGTCGTGTGTCGTGTAATAATAAATATTGTCATCTCTCTAATTCTAAACGACAGCAAACTGCCTGTCTGACATCTCTCTTATATAATGACACATGGAATACCATTTTTCTAAGTCACTTCACAAAACCTCTTCTCACCTCTAGCCAACAGAGCAGCCATCTTGGCTCAAAGCAACTCATTGGCCGGGAGATTTCTTGATGGTGAATAGACATCTGAGCCGTAGCTACGTTAAGCTTCACTTTCTATTCTCCCATTTAAGCCCTGGGAATCAATCTCCAGGTAATACCTTCACCTTTGGCCCTTGGAATTGAAAACGCTCTGTAAAGTTTGCCTGATGCAAAGCTGTATTGGATGTGATGTGAGGGCCACTGAGATGCCATTACAGCTCATTTAAAGTTAAAGATGGTTCCCTCCACACACAAGAGATTCTCATCGATTCAAGGCTTAGCCTATTGGCACATATCAGACAGGAGTGATAGGCAGGAACCCATTAATACAGATCCTTGACTGAATAATGGAAATGCATATAGAGATATCTCTCTCTCTCTCTCTCTCTCTCTCTCTCTCTATATATATATATATATATATATATATATATATATATGCTATTTAAATGTATCTTTAATTTTAATTGAATGTATGTATTTTAAAGAAATTAAAGGTGTTATTGTACGCTAATACATTTTATTATCTTACAAATTCAGGGAAATATCTCTTCACAGTCCGCTAGTCTGTTCTTTGTGCGTGCATACAAAATAATCTGGTGTTTCACCACAGCCCTGGCTCTGTAAGGAACACAATGGTGCAGACTGCACCATACAACAATTTCATAGCCTTCACAATTTGTTTCCAGTGTGTGGAGGCAGATGGGAGCACCCTCTAGTATGGCATTGAAGGCAGAGGATTTTTTGTTTGATTGACTTCAAATATCAATAAGCTTCCTTCAGTATCACTGACTATACCTTTAATGTTGATATGTTGACTCTATAAAAACACGGGTTATTCTATGAATGCTACTCTGGCTCTCTGTACTGTAAATAATGTATATAACGTGTAACTACTAGTAATGAGAGTGTGTGTGTGTGTGTGTGTGTGAGATAAGTTCTTAATGGTGTGTAGTGATACGGTATGGTGCAACATGGTATGAGTCGTATTCTACAGCAACATAATGTGTTTATTTTGATGACTGGTGTATAACACACAGTATTGAAATTGGAAGTCACGTTGGATAAACGTGTCTGCTAAATTATGTAAATGCAAATGTATGTGCACATGCACGCACATGCATGAGTCTCTGCGTATGCTGGTGTCACATATATAAAGGTGTGTGTGTGTGTATTGCATCAGTCCATCTGAGCAGCGCCAGTCTCTCATAAGCAGTTCATGTGAGCCAGAGCCTTCAGAACAATCACAGGTGTAATTACACATACGTGTGTGTTGACAAGACATACTCCAGCACAGTGTTGTGTGGGATGCTAATATCGAACAGGTTGTTATGAAAATGGGAATCACTGCCTGTGACTGTAGCAGATCCACTATGGGTCCTATCACCGGCGCAAAGCATCTTTGCTAGTTTCATACACAACGCAGTTGTCATTTTCCCGTCCAGCGCCTACATTGTTTAAAATAGTAGGCTAAATGCACTTGCGCCCATTTGAGCGCCCGTGGGTGTGTTGGTCTAAACAGGCGGTGTGGTCTAGCGCATTGTTGGCGCATTGCTATCTTGAGGCAGCGGAAATTAATTGCATGATTGATCAGCGAAAACCTGGTCTAAAGTCAAAGGCGCAACGCATTGTCAAGATGACATCGCCTTTGGTCGGTGCACAACGCGTAGGAGTGCACAAACAAAATTACTACAAATTGAGAGAGTACAATGTGAACTATTATTAGTGTGTAGCCTACTTCAACATATTTTATGAATATCGCTGTTACTATGCTATGTCTGCTCCAGCGCTTTCCCAAACCCGCTATAATAGCATTATTAAAAGGAGGTGACACTCGGATTGGTTTATGGTATGTTACACCCAAAACACACCCATGGATAATGAACGAAGAGGGTTAGTACAACCCTATTGAACCATGCGCCTGGTGCAACAACCGTTTCATCTTCTGTTAAACTAGTAAAAGTAGATTTGGACACGCCCTATATGCAGTTTGCTCCTGGAACTTTAGACCGTGCGCTTAGATCGTATAATACTACATCTAAGCTCACAGTTTACACATGCTTGCCTGTGCTGTATATCTGTCCAGTGTTGTAAACGTCTCACCTATTTTATAAATAAAATGATAAGACAATTTAAAATCCACATACTGAACTACACAGTGACCTGCGGCAAGACATACACTGTGTGGAATAACAGATATCCTATCACGTTCAAATGTATACTCGGCTGTGATTTCACTCTGAACGGTTAAACCAGATTATATTGTAATTTGATTATTCTAAGAATTTGGTCGGGTCAAATAGGGACTCATCTAATATAAAGTACTTGCATATAGTATATTACAAGAGTACAATTACTCGCTAAGTAAAGGAAAGATTAAACATTAAATAAAATAGTATAGATTTTTCCAGAAGTGATTTAAGAAATAGTTATCCAATTAATTAGCAGCAGGATATTGCAGAATTGAAATGTGGACATGCCAACTCAGCCTAACTGGTCTGGTCTAATTAAATGGATATATTATTCAGAGTGGAAAATCAATAAACTTGAATATGTTTTACAAAGAGGCTCATTTTATGGTAAATGTATTCCCTGTTATTAACCTAAGTGTTAGTTGTCTGCCTGTCTGTCGGACAAACTTCTGGCGCTTCAAACAGCTGAACAAACCAGGTCCAGACAGAACAATTTATATTTTAAACATATACAGTATAATATTAATATTAATATGTATTAAATTGAAGTAGAAGAACTAGAAGTACAGGCAATGTTTCTAAGCATGCTGTAGTAGATACATTAACATTCTGTTAGAAGTAGGCTAACAACATATATTTCCACATGTACTTTTACTACTTAGTACTTATAGGACTATCGGGGGGGGGGAGGGGGGAGAGAGAGACAGGCTAGCAGTTAGCTGTTAGCATGAAAGATTGATGTTAGCAGATTAAGACAGACAGATCTTCTGGCTGCACCTGCTGCTCATGAATAATTAACGACAGGTGTTTTGCTCTAAAACCCAGCCCAGCCTTTTGCACTTGACCTCTCTTTGCTGTTCTTCTTCTCCCTGTATTCATCTTTCTCTTTCTATTGCTGCCCCCTCTCTCTCTCTCTCTCTCTATCTCTCTCTCTCTCTCTCTCTCTCTCTCTCATGGATTATTGGAGCATTTTGTCTCCAGAGCAGTGGTCTGTGATGTACATCAATTCTGTTTAAAGATTAAAGTGGGATATAATTATAAAACATGTAAAATTATTTCTCTTTTAATAAATCAAGGCTATATGTTAAATGTGTCAAAAATTGGAAAGCTCACGTCAAACAAAGACACGCTTGACAAAACCTGGACTGTTTTTATGTTGAATTGTTATGTCCACCGCCCTATAGCAGCATAAAACTATATAGAAATAAACTATGAATATTCTGGCCATTTTGGCTTTAAATGCTCAGAAACATAACACATGTATGGTAACATATGGCCTATTAATTACTATCATTAATGTGAATTGGTATACCCAAGCCCCTATGAAACAAGCAGCAGAACAGAAAATCATATTGGATGCGCTGATATTGATGTTTTATATGATGGATGTTTACAGTATGTTCAGTTATTTAATCTCAATATAAAATGATTAGACGTTAAATCACAATCAAAGTGTGTATGATGACTCAACAAGATTATGTTTTCTTTGCTTCAGTTAAAGGTTTCACAGTCTATAATATAACATCACAATCAATCTGAACTAACTGCCAGAAAACAAAACTTCTAAATAATCAAGTCTGTTTTTCTCACTCTATCCACTTTTCTGTTCCTTTCTCTTATCTCTCTCTCTCTCCCCTTCCTTTCATCCCTTTCTCCCGCTTTACCCCTCAATAAGACAAAACGCCTCCCTCTCTCTCTCTCTCTCTCTCTCTCTCTCTCTCTCTCTCTCTCTCTCTCTCTCTTTCTTTCTCTGCATCATTTACATTTATATTGAATTAGAGCTTGGTTGGACAACCGACAGAGGAGAGAGGCTGATCATTATACGAGATTACAGGACGAATGCAAACCCTATTTTGTCATGTAATTATAAGGAGGAATGAGAAGAGGAGAGGAGTAAGAAGGTTTTAGGCTACCTTTAGCTTTAGAACTTTTGTTTTATACAGCAGGTAGTATTGTGGACAAACATAGAAACAAATATATATTATGCGTCACCTGTGACTTTATGAATGTGATGTTTTAACGTCCTCTCTGAGGACCCATAGATTGGAGATATTATGTTATAATTTTATACTTTTGATTCTTAGTGAATGAGTTACTGAATGAATAATTATGTATTTGTGTAATTTAATTTATTTTAATATGTATGTATTAGCAAATGAGCACCCAAATAATAATTGAAAAGATAATCTCAACTAGGTAAATGTATATCAAGAGTAGGCCTACTTTTAATTTCCAGACATTTTGTTCAAATGTTCTCTTTACCAAATTACTGATCTTTGGCGATGAAAAATAATATTACTGGACGATACAGGGATATTTATATTTGACAACGGCACCACTAAGCGTCAGATATTAGTACTACCATTTTTTTTTCAACTATTAGACGACTTTGTACTGGAAATTCTACAATCGTAGCCTGCAGAAAGTCGACATGGGCAATTCTCAAAACCCTGACAAAAGGTCACTTTAAAAGTTATTATAGTAGCAGTCCAGTATCCCAGAATAATACTTGTATCAACAAGTAGGGTGACCATATGGATTTTACATTAGAAAGGCAGGGTTATGGGCACTATCGAGAATAAAGCAGGTGAATCCATCTTAATCTATAAAATGAACGTAGTGATTCTGCATCTCTCGTGCAGGGTTATCGGATGCTAGATTGTTACACTGGACCCATGCCCCTGCAGGCACCACCACTAACACATACCTGGTTGGCACAGGGGCAAAGTGGGTTTTTCTGGCATTCGACACTTTTTATCTTAAAGATTCAAATACTTTCACCTCGATTCGTTCGCCAAGTCGTTCAAATACATTAAAACGTCACGACTGGAGTCATAATTGAGATCCGCTTGAGTGGTGTGTAATGAAGCAGCATTACACACCACTGTAATGAAGCAACATTTTAATGGGGGAATGTCTATAGATGGAGGGGGTAGCCTAAATTGTGCAAGGGGTATATTTTAAGATATAGGCCTAATAATGATAGCCTGGTGATGTACCTGACCATATTCACTATGTGAATTAAAATTATCTGAAACAAATACTGTAGGCCTACTCGGGGTCGTTGCTACTTGCCAGGCTATAATAATGAGTAGCGAATCAAAATAAAAGCACCATCACACCTGATGATGGCAGCAAAGCGCAAATAAGACTATTCTGCCACAAAGTAATTATAGAAGAAGAAATAAGAACAACAGGAAGTTAAGATTGTTTGCTGCCGTGGTTTGTTACAAGTCTAAAATATAATCTCGGGCATTCTATGTGAGGCAATTTCATATACGGTTCTTCGATCATGAGCGCTGTGCTGCCCCTCGTGGAGCAGCTCTCGGGCAGGGTGATTCGGGTGCTAGGGTGTAATCCTGGACCCATGACCCTGCAAGGCACTAACACATACCTGGTTGGCACAGGGGCAAGGTTGGTTCTTCTGGAATTCGAGACTTTCTAAAGATGCAAGTACTTTCTATCCGATTCGTTCGCCAAGTCGTTAATTAAGATACATTTTACTTTTTCCAAAAACGTCACGACTCGAGTCACTTTCGATCACCTTGAGATACCCTGTTGAACTCTGTACCGTAACTATTCCTCCTGGACGTTCAGGCTTGAAACGGCGTTCAGTTATTCAAGTGAATCAGTCAAGTGCTCACAGCCTGCCTCATAAAGCATATTTGCTCATGCTAGAAACAGAAAAAAAGTATATATCAGGAAAGACATCAGGCTAATGCAGTCTAATACGCAAGATATATTTAATTTGATAATCTGCATGGCGTGTTCCCTTTTAAAATGAATCAGTCATGACTTGGATCATCATTATGCAGGTATAGAATAATAAAGGTTCACTTTGTAGATAGCTGCAGATCTCCAACAACAAGGAGTGAAATAAAAATAATTATATAATATTAAATTCCTGTCTTGGTGGGGTGATTTCCCAGGCGGGTTCTGATTGACACAGGTGAGCCCTCAGTACCAGAGTACATCAGTAGTCTGAAACAAACCCTGAATCAGTTCAACACTAGCATCCAGGAGATTATTGTGACTCACTGGCACCATGACCACACAGGCGGGGTCTCTGATGTCTGCAGGGATGTTGCAGGTAAGGGGCAAAGCTCTGGTGTCTCCTGTCAGCTGGCAAACACAAGGCATAAGATGGATGTTATATATTGCTTTGTATGGGACCTGTGTGTTGTTTTTACGTGTTTACTGCTCTAGGTGTACCTAGTTGGTTGCTATTCTAATTTTAAAAGAATGTTAGGCACAGGTGAAGGTTTAAACATTGTGTGTTTTTTATCTATGCAGGTTCTAATGTACAAGTGTGTAAACTTCCTCGCTCGCCCAGTGTTGAGGAGAGAGCAGGAGAGAAGAGCTACACCTATCTAAAGGATGGAGATGTCATTGAAACCGAGGGAGCTACGCTCAAGTCAGTTCATTCCTTATCCATCTTGTTCAGTAAATTATGGGTTTTTAGTAGTGGGAATGGTTGCTACTGGACCTACCTCATTTTGAATTGTATCAAGTATTTTAAAATCTAAAAAGTCTTCCTTCAGTTGCCATTAGGGATACAGCGATTAGAAATTCTGATGGTATGAATACAGTCTGAGAAATAATCACGATTTCGTGATTACTATGCAGGCATTTCACAACACTAGCGATGCGGTTTCAGAGAGTAAACGATCTTTACTGAGCCTTTATGTTTACAAAACCGTGACATTTTAAATCACGCTTAATAGTTAAATCGGTTCAGCGCTCCATCTCTAGTTACCATTAAATCCTTCAGTTGAGAGGAACTACTTTCCCCAAACGTGTGGCACCACTGTGTCTAAATGTCCATCCAAGGAACATGATAGAGAAGGCACATACACACTTTCCTATATTCTCCGTACATAAAGTTATGTGACTTTGAATTGGAAACTTGAGTGTAGTGTAAGCACAGCATGACACAGTGCCAAGAACCAAGTATAGTGGCATATTAGTTCAAATGAAAGACAGGAGTTTGTCATGTTTCCCAGGGTGCTGTTCACCCCAGGACACACAGATGACCACATGGCTCTGCTGCTGGAAGAGGAGAAGGCCCTGTTCTCTGGAGACTGCATCCTGGGTGAGGGCACAGCTTTGTTTGAGGATCTTTATCACTACATGAGGTCCCTGAATATCCTGCTGGAGTCCAGAGCAGATCTCATCTACCCAGGTAGTATCTCTGCTTCCATTTAAGGCAAATACAGATAGCCTAGACTAGAACTAGATCAACATAAGGCATGTACAACAGTCTGGATTTGGTGTGTAAGTGGTAAGCTCATTGTCTTTCTTTCTTTCTTTCCTGTGCTGTGCAGGTCATGGTCCTGTTGTGCACAATGCACGTGCCAAGATTAGAGACTACATCAGCCACCGCAAACAGAGAGAACAACAGATCCTGTCTGTGATTGAGTCTGGAAGAGGGAGGGCTTTCTCCTCCATGGAGCTGGTCAAGTTGGTCTATAAGGTGAGGGTGGCACTAAAGCCTCATACTGTGTGTCAAAGGCAACCTACAGCCACAAATAACATGACCGTAAGTTGCTTACGTACAGAGTATAGGAAAGTACACCGAAAATGACTTCCATTTATAAAACTATGCGTACGTACTTCTCTATGTAAACTAAAATTTGCTTTATTAATCCCAGTCAATTGTAAAGTTTTCCTACGATAATGCAATTCTATTCACAACCCGTTAACACCCACATTTGTCTATAGTCAACTAATTCCCTCAAATGAATATTAAAATACATACTTAACACCTGAGGAACTTATTGATTTCACATTGAGAATGGCAATAGCAGAAACTAGGAAGGAGCTTAGTTAAACTTCATATCAGGAATAGTTTGTAAAACAGCAAGAGACCACAGCAGCACGGAATGTTGTGACTTGAAGTTGGATCCTCTCACTAATAACTTTCTAAGTACATGTTGATCCAATATCAGAGTTTTAAATAAAACTTTGATATTGCTCCATCCTGATTATCATAGCCAATAAATGTGTGGCATTTTCTGTAATAGATTAATACTATTGTTTATAGTAAGCCTGTCTTAATAATTTCTTTATTGAGTTATTGAACAATATATGGACATGACCTTGATATTGCCCATTGTGTTTACATGTGTGTTGTTTAGCTACAAATGGATGTCACCAGCATTATAGTAACGCTGCTTTTGTGCTCTCGTCTGCTCTGTGTGGGGGCGTGGCTCAGGCCTGCTCCACACACACACACACACACACACACACACACACAGAGTGGCGCTTTAACGGCATGTGAAGCACAACTATACACAGCTCATGAATGGAGTGTAATAATGTAGAACTAAGCATTTGAAAATATTGACTGTAACACAAAGCCCTGCTTTGTATACAACCGCAGGTCTCCCACAACAGACACTATTCAGAGCTGAGTCAGATGGTATAGATGCCCTAAGCTGTTTTTCTGTGGGACGTCCTTAAGGTCCCACAGAATTAGACTAATTCTAAAGTAAGGACATATCTATATTGTCATATACAGTAGATGCAACTGCAATACATTACTGATCACATAGACTTCATGCCAATCAATGTGATCCTGTCTGACAGGAGACGCCTGAACATCTCCAAGGAGCAGCGGAGGTCAACCTGCTTCACCACCTGAAGAAACTGGAGAAGGAAGGAAACATTAAAAGAGGTGTGTTGTCCTCATCATACAGCTGAAATGCAATAAAGAATCCCCCCTTTGTCATTCTGGAGACATACATGTTGTCTTCATTCCTTTTATTTATTTATTTGTTTGTTTGTTTTATTCTTTTTTTTTTCCAGAGTCACCACAGCTCCAAACATGGAGAAGCAAACTATGATGTCTGAATTGCTTTGGTAACAGAATATTTCAGTGTTTATTTTATGGTTGAAATTAAAGTTAAAGTTTTATCTAATTTACGCCAGTTAAAGATTATGTCATATTTCTTCATTGATTTCTAATTTCTATTGTCAATTTATTAAAATGAGTCACAGGTCACTGGACATTACAGCTGAAAACACTTTATGAACAGACATTATGAACATTGTTTTCAATCCCATATTTTTGCTGAAGTCTACCTAAAAGCTCATGACTGTCACTTCATATAGTTGTTCAAGGAAAAACTACAATATCTATCATATTTGCAATTATATGTTCTGTTTGAATAGAGCAGTAGACAAGCTCTGTGACTTCCAGTCTTTTAAGAAACTATGGAAGAATGTGTCTGTTAAGATATGGGCAACATTACATCTGTGGACAATACCACAAAAAACTCATTGTTTTTGGTCTTTTATAGGTTATCTTAACAACAAGAAGAAAATGTTAATTTATTCATAAAAAAACCTGCCCTCACAACAAAATCTACAAGTAATATTACATGTTATTGGTAGACGGATTTAATTTAGATGAGGCAATATAATAAACTGATTTCAAATTCCACTGAGTAGGCTATTTGTTGTTCTCTTTATGTGAACAAGTAATGGTGTGTGTTTGTGCGTGTGAGAGACACTTGACATTTCTTGCATGGACCTAAAATGTATTGGTATATTTAAATCTGCAGTGTCTTCCATTGTTTTTTTTTTAGTATAGGTGTATTTCTTAGGCCTGTCACTAGATGGCAGTATATGTCTGAATATTCATGATCGCAACACTGAACTGTCGACCTATTCGTGACACCCATAGGCCTACGTGTGAATTATCAGTTGTTTGAGTGATATGTTTGGTGGGGACTTTTCTTGCAGCGGACATCACGAAATAAAATGTGTGTGACCGATATGTTTGAGATGTTTTTAAAACGGTAGTTTTTAGTCGATTTTGTTGGACGGTTACTAAAATGTAATCAATACTTTTGATTATCAATATCTTCGTACACTTCACTGTTTAATCAAAAACGACACAACAATCCAGCTCGTGAGAGTTTTTATTCCTACGATAGGTGTATCTTTGTGCGCAAATTGTGTGCATTATGAGTTTAGACTGTATTTCCATAGCCTACGTGCGTGTGTTCGATTGAGTGAAAGAACGCGCAGCCAAGTCTAGCGCTAATAAGTGAGCGCCTGTGCTTATGGGGGAGGTCTACGACAGATAGCTAACCACAAGCCAGTCTGTAGTAGAGGAACATGGCGCGCCGATGACTGCTGTAACCCAGAGCTCGACACCAACTACGCTTCCGTCCCTGGGACTGGAACTATAACTCGGGGTAAGTTTTAGACGGACTTGCTATGCGCTCCATAATTCTGAAAACGACTGGGTCATTCCATTCTGTTTGATTTGAGCGAATATAGGCTGCGGTATATCGGCTATAATGGTTTATATACTAATAATTAACGTACGTTAACAGGTTTATTATTCTTAACCATATGCTGCTGTCAGCCTTACGCTAATGTATTCAGGCTATGGTTGAAAGGCCAGAAGAGAAAAGTTTCACGCACATCTTTCCAGTTTTATCATGTGACAGTTAGTCCTACTATCCTATCCTATCTTGTAAATATTATGAACGGGAATGATGTGATAGCAGATTTCTCCGACGCGCAACTGTAGGCTACGATTGAGGAATAGCACTGGCCTACTATTTTGGATGTTTAAATTATTACGGACGTTATCTTGTCTTACATCATCAGTGCGTTGATATACTGTGTTAGCGTTTTTATTGTTATGAGATTAAAAAGTCGCGAGTATGGGGAATATGACCGATATCCAACTTCCTCAACTGCGTATTCCTGTAGGCAGAGACGTCAGGAGACGAACATCTACTCGCTAAATTTCGGATTTTTCCGTTGATCACGTGACATCCTCCATAGATTATTGTAACTATAAGGCAATAGGGCCATAACAACCTGTTATAGGCGTACGTTGCCTGTTCTGTTAATATACAAACGTCCACAGTCACGTAGACCAACAGACCGTCATTAGCCATTGTTCATATATTTTCAGTTGTGTGTCTGCTACTTAGGCTACATGTTTGATCGGCTGTGTTTCTCTAGCCTACGTGACAGACGACCTATAGTCTTATCACTAGCCAACAAACGTGATATTGTCAGCCTTTTTTATTCATATAGTTTGTTCTTGTTTGCACCCACATTATGTGCATATGTGAAAGTATTGTTTCGTAATTTATTTGTCATACAACTATATTGCCCAAGATCACGAAACCATTGTTTCTTACTTTTTAGACACTTGAATCCATTCAGTTGCGTGACAGCTGGACTAATTAGGCCTACCTCACTATCCAATAGTTGTCAGAGGCTTAGCTCTCAGCAAGGATGTAAGGCCCTTTATTCCAGCTGCCATAAGGTGATATTAAGTTGCCTATAAGGAAGTTATTATATTGTTATATATATAATCACAAGTGCTTTACATTAAATGTTCCAACATAGTAGGCTATGTATTCAAATAAAAGTAGAAACACAGCAGCCAACAGTGAGAATAAAAATGCAAACAGGAAAGAAAAATAAAATATGCTGAGATATTATAACAAATAGCCCACAATCAGTTAGATAGATAGATAGATAGATAGATAGATGGATAAAAATAATGTTTTAACTATTTTAAAGCTAACCAAAAGCCTGTCTGAGTAAAAGAGGTATGCACATTAGATAAGATAAATAACTAGAATAGCTGCACAAGTCATATGTCTATTAATGGGGTGGCAGTGAAAGAAGGCAGACATACATACCCTAAAAAAACTGTTTCAGTTTGAGGTACACAAAGGACACACACATTGAGGTGCCACATTGATTTTTATAACAATAATAACAAGCAGCCTACATCAGTAATAACACCTACAGTGGTCATGCTCTCTATGGAACACCTAGTTAATGAATGCTACATTCATGCATGTGAGGACATATGCATGTAGACTATTAAAGGGACCACATCCTGTAAATGATCACTAAGTAGTCAAACAGTCTCTGGGAGGCTGCAGGTCTGTTGTGCAGACAGCAGTGGAGCTGTCATCGTGGGAGCCAAGTCCGGCCTGATTACGTAACGAGTGCTAATTTGGTTTATCTGTTGCTGGCAGGCCGGCAACAGGCTATGCACTGTAATACAGCTAATAACATAATAAGCTTGAGAGGGCTGCAGAGGATGCTAATTACTGAGGGAGTCTTTATAGTTTTTGGCAGAAGTAAAATATGATTTACTGTAGTTATATGATAGAGGGAAGAGGAGACATGCAACATGGTATTTAATTTGATTTGAAAGACATATTGTTGACATGTACTGTAATCTCTGACTGCTATGCTAGTGTTAGCTAAAGCTTGTACCACGGTTCCTAGAAACGATGCTCACGGATGTAAGCCTCGCTCTTTCTCTTGCTATATCCACATTTGGCATTTAGTCATTAATCCCAATTTCAGGAGGCAATACTTTTGAAGCCCATGTTTTAACATACTTAATATTTAGTGACTTAATGGTTGTAAAAGTATGTTTTTGACATTATTAACTTATATCACTATCTCCCCACTGTTATCGTGACCTCTTGTGTAGTGTCCCACAGAATTGGACAGAGAGAGGGAGATGGGGCAGGTCAGAGAACAGCGCTCCAATCAGAAGAGGGGAGGGGAAGAGGGTGGAGTCAGACTGCTGCGGAGTGGACAGTTTATCAGTGAATGTTATGGAATACAGACTCTCTCACAAATGTGTGTGTGTGTGTGTGAGTGTGAGAGAGAGTCATGTTGTACAAACGTGTGTGCTCTAACAATACACAAATCAGTTGTGAGGAGATCAGCTGTCGCCCCTCCCCCGCTCTCCCCACACACACTACAGTAGATACTAGTTAGCAGGTGTTGTATGGTTTGGGTCAGCTGACCTGCTGTCCAACTGACTGAGAGGGCAGGTGTCTATAAAAAAGAGAAAGGAAACGCTCATGCACGCACACACACACACACACACACACACACACAGCAGATGTTTTGTGTCTGGCCGCTCGCCAAAATCAAACACAAAATATGTTATTGTGTATATTGTTAAAAAAAAGATTAATTCAATATGATCTCATAGCCACTATGAGATCATATTTAATTAATATATTTTTTACAATATATATATATATATACATACACTTTTGTTTACCTGGATTTCCTTTTAATATATTGTTTATATACATGTGTTTTATAATTAATTTACTGTATATTTTTACAAATAGAAGCTATATGCTTAATAAGACTTTAATAAAGAGAGGTTACAAGCAGCTGTGAATAGTTTCCAGAATATTGATTTTGAGAAGTGAATCTTGTGTGAAACAACTGATCCCAGAGCAGCCTCACAGCGGTGTGGGTCAGCATCTGGGCATGAAAACAGACGTGAGGCCTGCTGATGGCTCTCACACAGCAGGCCGAGGCAGTCCAGCGCCATATGATGTTTATTTGTCTGACCTGCCGTTCTTGATATGCAGGCCTACGTAATATCTTGTGTGCACTCTATATCTGTGTGCACCAGTGGCTTGCCATGAGCCTCTACAAAGCACTTCATTGTTGTTACCATATATATATATATATAAAAAATATATAAAATAACTTTGATGTCATGATCATTCCATTTTCACCTCAGGTCTGGTCGGTTTGAGTCAAGACAACAGGCCAGGGTCCCCAATCCTGGTCTTAGAGGGCCGCTGCCCTGCATGTTTTGATCTGCTCCAACATATCTGATTCAAATGAATAGCTCGTTATAAGGACCCATTCATTTGAATCAGGTGTGTTGGAGCAGGGGCCCTCTAGGACCAGGATTGGGACCACTGCAATAGGCAATCGAGAAACCGCCTGTAGAAGCTATGTTCTCCATAGTTCTCCATAGTCTCCATAGTCTTCAAAGTGCCTCCTCACCAAGTGCAGAGGTGTCCCTGAGCAAGACACCTACCCCTAACTGCTCTGGGTGGTCTGGTGTCTCCTTGCATGGCTGACATCGCCATCGGTGTATGAATGTGTGTGTGAATGGGTGAATGTGAGGCAAATAATGTAAAGCGCTTTGGGTAAAAGCGCTATAAATGCAGTCCATTTACCATTTAGTTATGATGTTTACTATAAACTCCCATTTATATGCATTTGAGCTGTGTATTTCTAGGGGGAAGGAAAATCCCTTTTATGTTAAAGCAACCTACTTGTTGATGAGTAGGGTGTATTTCTAGTATTTCTTATGAATGTTTTCTCAATATTTCTACTGGTTCTGGGAGCCTCTAGTGACCAAACATCCGATGATGGCCATATCATGTGATGTTTAAATGACTCACTAGCTGTGTCTCACTTAGACACTGGTGATCTGTGAAGCTATCAGAGGGACACATGGAAAGGCTTTCATGAAGGCTGCCATTATTGGAATGCCTCAATCAGTCTTGAAGCAGACAAAGTTGTTTTGGGAGAAGGCACATTGTTTCTGTAACTTGTATGAAAGTGTTACACTGTGACATAAATTATGGAATTATTACATTGCCCAGACCTGGGGGGGGGGGGGGGGGGGTACAGAATTGGGGCCCACTGCTCTCACTGTTAGGGTGTGTGTGTGTGAATGAGAGAGAGAGAGGGGGGGAGAGATAGTGAGAGCGAGAGATAGAGAGAGAAAAACACAGCTGTCACCAGTGGTCAAAATGCCACCTCTCTCTCTTTTGTTTTTATTCTAACGCCTGAAAGAGTGCGTGAGAGAATGGCATATAGAGTCAGATCGAATGAGGATTTTCGGAATTAGCTGTCATTAGATCACACTGCAATAATCGGGTCTTTTTTTCGACTTTCGTTTTTGGGCTCGTGTCCGCGCGCGTTCTCGGCCGTGTCTCTGTAAAAGGTATTGGCGGAGACGCGCTCCCGCGGGTGGAGACGGTGCTGTATGTGCGGTGGACGACCAGCATGGGACTGTCCGCTCCGAACCGGTACGTGCCTCCAGTCCAGTAAAGTTGGGGTGAGTCCACCGGTCATTGGTGTCTATTCAAGTACGGATTTGTAAAGTCGGCTATTATGTGCGCATTTATTCTGCCGAGGACGTGGAATCATATCACCAGATAAATATACAATAATATTCCCGACTAGTTTATAGAGCCTGCCTGCGTCCGATATGAACTTTGAGCAGCGGCGATCGGTGAGGTGGAACTCGCGCGCTCGCTCACGCGAACACACACACACACACACACACACACACACACACGCTTTTCTCTGACTCAGCAAATAAGCATATAGTCTCTAGACTACTCTTAGACTACTCGAAAGCTAGTGCTTCTGTCAACCGTTAACCTGAGGACAACATTTCTGGGGCGATAGAAATGGATTATTGATTTCGTTAAGAGGTCTTTCTTCTCTTTGTGTGTGTGTGTGTGTGCGTGCGTGTGTGTGTGTGTGTGTGTGTGTGTGGCAAATTTACTGTATCATGTAGTCTATTTAATTTAGGCCTAGCTTTGGACAAGTTCATTGTTGTATCAAAACCAATTTTGTTGTAGCTTTTAGATTCAATTGAATGTACATGCCGCAGTTTGCACCAGTAGGCTGTGTTTGAGTGGCCATTGATTTGTCATTCTAGATTAGTCATATTGCCAATGTGGTCATTGTCATCCTAATGTGTTTTTTCTTACACATAGGAATGCACAATGGATGCACCCACCCTGGCAGTGTTTCATATTATGTGCTTTATAACTTTTTGATGTTTTGTCATCCAAATAATTTAGGATTGTCATCAAACAAAGTGTCTTTTTCTCTGTCTTGGCTGTGCGTCATCATTACGATAGCAGCAGTGTTTCCCTGTGTATGTATGTATGTGTGTGTGTTTGTATAGCAGCCTTGGGCTTCAACCACTAACATTCTGTGCTCTAATAGCCAGACCAGAGTGGGACCCTAGTTCAGGGCCGTAAAACGTGCAGGGCTGTGGCTGCGCCTGGGCCCACACCATGCAGTCAGAGCCCCCAGCCCACGTCACTAGATGTAACATTGTTTCTAGAGATATATGGTCCCATACACCAGATGTTCCCAAACTTTTTTGTGCCAGCCAGGACCCACCTAGAGAGGACTCATCTTTTAAGAGACCCACTAAACACCAAGTACCGGTAACATACATAATATTTTTCAGCTGAGCTCTCCATAATCCATGGTGTGCGTCTGTGTGTCAGGAACAAGTAGGCTATTTTGCCGCAACCTTACTCACGTCCAATCAGTGGAACAACACCATAGTAAAGCGCGGAAGCCTTTTATAGATATTATTCATAAATTCAATGGCTGCTTGCAAATTTGGCGACCAATTTACTCCCACTCAGGGACCCACAGTTTTAACATTGCTGCCATACACCACTCTTTACCAATTACAGTTATTTTAATTTATATAAAGATATGTATATGAACCAAGACTTATAGTATCTTTAAGTCTGATTGCAAAATGAAGTTACATTTTTTGTATTTGACTATTTATTTGACACATTTGTGTTTGCTCTGCTTTCTTATTGAATGGATGGTTATGGTAAACTTGTAGTAAACTAATTATTAAGGCTCTGACATACCACAGTTCTATTCCAGATGTATTATTTATACTTGGATACTTACACAGATATTAGTGGCTCTGTGTGTGTGCGTGCATGCACCCGCATGCATGTGTGTGTTAAGCTCTTGTGCATACTGGAAGGTGTGCTAAAAAATACATTCAATAATGTTTTATTGTTTTCTATTTTATTCATAAGTTTATAGAGTTATAGTACTTGAACTGTGATAACATAATGGCAAGGTCGTTATTAATATATTATAAAAGACATATATTTTCTCACACATTAGAAGTGTGTGAGTTTTGATGTGTAATATGGGAGTATTTTGTGTGTGTGTGTGTGTGTGTGTGTGTGCGTGCGTGTGTGTGTGTGTGTGTAACTACAGTTGAGTTAGTGTCCGGTTGGGCGTGTTCAACATTGATTTACTGAAATTGTATTCTTTAAAATCATCATCATTATTGGATCATAAAATAAAGATGCTCTACAATTTAAAACTAAATAAAAATAAATAATGAATTAAACTTCTGTATTTGTCACAAGTTTATAATAATGAGAGGGGGCTGCAGTCCATACATATTTTGTTTTTCTTTTCTTTACTACATCAAATCAAAATGACTTCCTAAGGTTGCATACTGTATAACCAAAACAGAATTTGAAACTGTTTATAGGTGACAGAGAGAGATGGGTGTACAGGTGGGTCAGACTGAGATGGCTTGGCTATACAATGTATCTTACCTTCTTGGTAAAAAAAATAAACATTCTTTCTAATGCTACAATGTCGCAACTCTGAGGACATTGAGGAAGTCGGATCAATTCTAGACCATGCATACTCTATCTGTCCATACCTTAAATAATAAGTTTTTGTATCTTTGTGTAATTTCAAAACATCCTGTTGTGCCCAGGTTATTGCTGTGATGCGTAGTGTAAACATGGCTTAATATCTAAGAAGAATTAGCTAATTTCTAATAATTATTATTACTAGTCATTAATCTTTAAAAATAACCCCTAGGGGTCTGAATGTCTGGTGTGGCCAGTTATCTCAGTGGCAGACAATGAGACTACTGGTCTCAGAGATGCTGTATATTAAATGCTGATTGTCCAAAAGTAAAATCAAAAACTTTAAAGGATCCTATGCTGTATAGCTAATGTAACAACAAGATGACACATTTTTATTAATAAAGTGTCGTCTACCTTCTAATGCCGTGGGCCCTGTTTGAGTAGCCCTGTGGCAATGCTATACTAATTACTGTAGGTTTAATACCAGGAAGTCCAGTGTCATATTTTAGTAAAATGTGTATTATTAAGAGTAGCAATACCACTTCATTAGAGTATGTATTTTAGCTTATAACGATATTATATGTTACATTTTAATTGCATTATTATTGTTACTGTTATTTTATTATTGTTAATAGCAGTAGTATAGTCACTGAATCAGAACAAAGCAGATGGCTGTGAATTAGCTTGTTGTCTGCTACTGTACACACGTTGGCATAGCAACTAGGAAAGCATGGTTATCAATGATAATTATGAGGATTACAGTATCGTTGGCATTGAAATGTTCCTTCTGCTAATCAAATCTACTCATCATAACGACATAATAACACCGTTTGTTGTGAGCCTTCTGAGGTTATACTCTATTGCTCGCTCTCTCTCTCTCTCTCTCTCTCTCTCTCTCTCTCTCTCTCTCTCTCTCTCTCTCTCTCTCTCTCTCT
>JAODUK010053594.1:0-18759 GCA_027564635.1 Typhlichthys eigenmanni
ATCAGGTGTGTTGGAGCAGGGAGACATCTAAAACATGCAGGGCTGCGGCTCTCCAGGACCAGGATTGGCCACCCCTGCCCTACAGCATTTATTTGAAACTCATTTAATAGATAATATAATTATTTCAAGCCAAAGCTGTGCTCTTATAACATATGTTTCTATAGTAACATAGCCTGGGCTTCTACATTTCCTGCTGAGTGATCCCGTACTTGTGCTGTATTTTATAGCTCGCATTTAGCAAAATGCATACTAAGGCCCCGATCACACCAAGACGCGTCACTAGTTGTTTCCCTAGCAAAACCAATGTTTTCTATATGGTACAGCGCTGCTTCGCGTTTTTTTGTTGCGTTTTTTTTAGATGTGCATAAAAGTTATAATATTCTCAACTGTTCATCAATGTGACAGTTGGCCCAGGCAGTCATTCTCTTTGGCGCAGGCAGCGCATCTCTGTGTGATCGGGGGTTTATCAAAGCGCTTTTGAAGCGGCCGCACCTTTAGCGACACGTCTCGTGTGATCGGGGCCTATGACTACTTAGAAAGTTGTTTCCAGTGTGAATATGTTCCTTTGACAAAACCAGAATGTATGCAACATGGTTAATAGCAGACTGTGGTGTTGATATCGCATCTCATCGTATCTCGTATATCGTATCTGATATCGTATCTATATGATATCATATATTGATATCGAACATTTCATTCATTTTCATGGGTTCATGGTGGGTTGTGTGCAGGTGACCAGTACAGCGCGGCCAGACAACATTTTGAGGGGCCGTTGGCCGCCGGGGGTCACCCGCTACATCTCCTACGCCACGGCCGGAGGAGCAGGGAAATCCTCGGAGGAGGGCTGAGCATTGACACGCTTCCAGACAACGTGACACACCGAGTGGTGAGCTCAGCCTCAGTCACTTGTTGCTTCTATCCTGGTCTGCTCTGGGTCAGCCATGTGGAACACTGCCCTCTTGTGGGGGCGAGGAGAAGGCACGTCTAGACACGAGCAGCCAGCTTTAGTTCATGCTGTGTGTGTGTGTGTGTGTGTAGGAGGACTCAGGCAGGTACTACACCTGGCAGAGCTTGGGGCCTGAGGACCAGCGCACCAGGGAGCTCTGGGTGGACATGAATGACCTCCAGCACGGCCAGGTCAGAATGCACGGCCTCCTGTCCAACGCTCACAGACAGGCTGCGGTGAGTCACACACACAATAACACACACACACGCACACGCACACGCACACACACACACACACACACACACAAGGACAGAAAGGGGTATAAATGAATGTGATATGTAACCAAACCTGCAGTCCTCATTGTGCTAGAAAACGACTGCAAAACGAAAACATTTACTTCTAATAAAGCAAAACCGTAGTTTGGTTTGTATGAAAGTCCACACATACTACCGGCTTTTATGGCGTGTTTTATTCTGTTGACAAACGTTATCATACTAAATGAATTGTTCATTATGAAGCACAGCACACGTATCTTTTTTGTTGTTCACTAAATCACTAATAAACGTTACATGTTTCAGGCACTTCCTCACAAGACAAGTTTGTTCAATTCTGTGTTTATTATCGTTGACAGACAAAAGGGGAATACATGTGAATAATACTAACCTTTCCCTGAACTTCCCTTTCCATGCTTCTATTTTTTTTTCCTTCGTTTTTTTTCCTTTCAGAGTGTTGCCATGTCATTTGACTTTCCGTTCTATGGACATTACCTGAGGCAGGTTACCATAGCAACAGGAGGTATAGACTTTTTTTTCTGACAGACAAAATAATCGGTCACTGATGTGTCCAGTGTTTCCAATGTCCATTTTGTGGAATTTGCCCTTGTCTGAAATATATTTTTCTCGTTATTTTCAGGGTTCATTTTTATGGGGGACGTCACCCATCGCATGTTAACGGCAACGCAGTATGTTGCCCCCCTCATGGCGAACTTTGACCCCAGCTACTCCAGAGAATCTACTGTCCAGTACCTGGACAACGGTGAGTTGTCAAGGTGGAGTAAGCGAATGTACGATTATAATATGCTGTTTGTCAGCTAATATCTCCTCATGAGCTACTAGCTGTCTTGTGTGCACTGTAAAAATAATCTGGTGTTTCTACGCCGCCCTGGATCTATATAAATGCCACATTCAACCTGTGAAAAAGCAACAACAATAAACAAACCAAAAAAGACACAATTTTTTATCTTTAATCACTTTAAATTCGTACCCTCCAGTGACTTGTGGCACCACCTAGAGGAAGTAAGTGTTAAGTGCTGATTTCCAAACCAAAAAGTGTGTCAGGGCCACTGCTGTTTTACTATATGAAAAATGCTTAAAATATACCTACAGATTTCTACTACTGTGACTGTATTATTACAATGTTTACATTTAAGAATGTGGAGTAGGCAGAACTGTGTTAATGTTTGACCTAAATCAGTGAAAAATATGAGATTGTTGCTTCGATGTTTGATCCTGTTAATTATTCTCAGATGGCTTGCTATTGCGAACAGACACAGCCAGAGGTGCGTTCAATTTGGCAAACAGTGGCAAACGTTTGCGAGCATGTTCAAACAGTTTGCCGTTTTGCTTTGAGTTCACTGGCACGGATGTTTGTGAACACACACAAACGGGTCTGAGGCGGCAGATCTCTGCGAACACGCGCGGACGCAGTTTGTTGAATGTTTAACACAAAACCTACACATTTTAAAGTTAGAGTAAAAAGAATTTACCACGAATGTTCGCTTCAGTTCTGCCGAAATTGAACGCATCGTGTCTCGGCGTGTCTTGTAGAGCGTCCACTCTCACGGGTGGGACGGACCTCGTTACGAGTGCACCTCTGACGTGGCTGCCGAACGCTGTCCTGTCCTCAGGCCAGGTGTTCGTGGTGCAGTGGGAGAAGGTCCGCCTCCTCGGCAGAGAGACGGAGGGAGCGTTCACATTCCAAGCGGCCCTGTATCGAACGGGAGCCATCGCCTTCAGCTACCGAGATGTAATATTATTGTTGCTGTTGCTGTTGATGTAATAATAATAATAATAATAATAATAATAATAATAATAATAATAATAATAATATGTATTGTTCGTTTTATTGAGGTTAAATGCCATAATATAAAAAAAGAAAAGAAAAGTGCTACAATGTAATCCTCGTTCACAATCACATTTACACAAATCTATCATTCCCTCTCAGATACCGTTCCCAGTGGACATGATAGGTTCAGGCCAACATCTAAAGGCAGGTCTCTCTGACGCCTTTATGGTCACCTTGCCGTCTCCTCGATCACCAGGTTGGAAATAATGTTGTTCACACACCCAGCCTTCCTCAAAGGGGATTATTGTTGTTTCACTGTACAGATTATTTCACCTGTATTTGGTACAGGGGGCCCAAAACGAACCCTTTATGAATACCACCGAGCCGAGATCAACACAGCAAAGATTGTCAACCATTCTGCTTTCGAGTTCACTGCACTGCCTAGTAAGTTTTCCATCCACAAGACGTTCATGCAATCCATAGACTAATAATGTTAATTAGTCA
Organism: Typhlichthys eigenmanni; assembly: GCA_027564635.1. Classification (NCBI taxonomy): domain Eukaryota; kingdom Metazoa; phylum Chordata; class Actinopteri; order Percopsiformes; family Amblyopsidae; genus Typhlichthys; species Typhlichthys eigenmanni. The sequence continues at coordinate 3,515 of JAODUK010053594.1, forward strand.
TTTGATTTAACTTGTATGTAACCAGTCTTTGGGATGTCACATATATTTTTGCAATAGTGACCTGGCCAACAGGGTAAGAGTCTAAACAAACAAACAAACAAGAAACAAACAATTCCTGCAGTTGACAGTAACAACAGATGGATGTAGATGGAGAACAATAGTTCGGTGCAGTAACAGTAACTGATAAAGTACATTTCCATGTCCATCAGCAGTAGTTTGAATTCTCCCGGTGTAACCAGAATCAATAAAAGGTTATACAGACTCAAGAATTGTGTCTGACATTACAGCATTTACCTAAACTGTTACCCTTCTCTCTCTCTCTCTCTCTCTCTGTCTCTCTCTCTCTCTGTCTCTCTCTTTCGCCATGGCGGCTTCGTTCAGCATGTCTGCAACATGCCAGCTGTGACATATGTCTCTCATCTAACCAAACCTCTGGCTGTAGCTGGTGTAACCTACTGCAGAGGTCAGTGAAGATGCCAACAGATCAATAGGAGCAGAACTGCATTTAAAGTGGCATCATTTAGCAGACACTTTGTGTCAATAGCTGAATAGGTCACAGATCGAAGGTGCTGTAAGTAGACATATTGTTAGAATGTGAAGACGTCAAAAACATCATAATTACATATCAACATACTGTACAGATTATAACATATGTATAAGCTGTTCATTAACGGTATAGTCATCTATTGCAAGCTAATTGTAAGCTAATACACATCTGCTACTTCTACACAGCCCTGGCTCTGTGAATAGTAGCATAAACAAAGTGGCGTACACCGCTCACATCAACAAAGGTGTAGCACTACGCTTACTACACAGTGCTACTCTGCTTCACAATGCCTTTCAATGTGAGGCGGAGCCGCGGAGCGATACTGTTTTGAATTGACTTTGAAGTTAGCAGGAATGCCTTTACATTGATATGTAGTATGATGCAAGCAGAGAACTGTAGGCCCCAACAGGGAGGGGGTGATGGAGCAGGAATGGAGAGTTCATTTGCATTTTTATGAGAAGCACAATATTAATTAATCGACATGCATTCTTGTTGATATGTGCGTGCGTGCGTGTGCATGCGTGAGTACGCATGTTTGGGTGTGCGTGCGTGTGTTTTTGCGTGTGCGTGTTCAGATGTTCAGATGGCATGGATAGACACAGGCAAGAGTGGCTGGACTACGCCTGTTCGGAGGAGGTACGGTCGTGACGTTGAGCATATAACAAAGATGTTAGAATACTAACAAAGAATTTGATGCATGTATATGGGAGCAAAACTGGAGTGGCTCTGGTCTCTTATTACGTAACATTATGTCACCAACGGCATTCTGCTGTGGAGGCTGATGTAGGCAGTGTACAGACAACTACCATGCATGGCCTGACACAAAGTCCATTTCACCCTGAAACAGTTCACTGCAGAATTGCTGTTGTGACCTCAGAGTGATCGTACTTAAATGTGTAGTCAGCTACTTGTAAGCTAATACACTTTTTGTCAAATTCAACAAATATTTTCTCTCATTTTGTCATCTTACCGTTCTCTGTGCGTGTTGAAAAAATAATCTGATACTTCCACAAAGCCCTGTCTCCGTAAGTAGTAACATAAACAAAGTGGCGAACACCGCTCACAACAACAAAGCTGTAGCACTACAGCTGCATAAAGGGTGGAAAGCCCTACCTTCCTTCCCTTGCCTTCTATACGTCGAACCAAGAAGTGCCGTCCGTTGGCACCTCTCGGTTCGCTCCATTCCCTCTGGCAGCCATGTTTACACACTGATAGGAGAAACCACTGCGTTTGAGCCGTATCTGTTTGCTGTACTGTGTTGTGGCAGAGCCCAGACACGACCTGCGAGGACTACGCCGGGCCAGAGCCTGACAACAACTCCACCGGGCCCTCGGCCTCGGCAGCCGTGACGTCCACAACGCCCTTCACCGCCAGGGGCTGTAGAGTCGAGGGTGAGGCTGAGTGTGCGTGCTGTGGGGGCTTGTTAGGGCTGGCTCATAATCTACGCAAGCTACGCGGATGAGAATGCATCGAGCTACGCAAGGAGGGTTTGATGCATACTTGTTGTCCTCACTTTTGTAAAGCAACGCAAGCGTGCCTGCCATTTCATCTGAAAAGGCTCAGCGCACCAACTGACACGTGTTCTCTATGTGCTGAAAATACGTGCGTAGCACATTTCGCTTGCGATCGCGTCCGCGTAGCTTGCGCAGACTATGAACCAGCCCTTATCCTCGCGAGACCATTCGGATCTTGCGAGCTTCAGGTGGACTTTGCCGCGAGAATCCGTCTGGAGATCTTGAAAGTCTGAGTAACAACTGAGCTGATTAATCAGCATCGTATTGTAGCTACAGTAGCTACGGGCATGATATACAGTAGCTATGGGCATCATACACAATAGTTATACAGTAGCTACGGGCATCATATACAGTAGATATACAGTAGATATACAGTAGCTATGGGCATCATACATAGTAGATATACGGTAGATATACAGTAGCTATGGGCATCATATACAGTAGATATACAGTAGATATACAGTAGCTACGGGCATCATGCATAGTAGATATACAGTAGCTACGGGCATCATATACAGTAGATATACAGTAGATATACAGTAGCTACGGGCATCATACACAGTAGATATACGGTAGATATACAGTAGCTACGGGCATCATATACAGTAGATATACAGTAGATATACAGTAGCTACGGGCATGATATAGGTGTGACGACAGCGAAAACGACTGAAAAACAACTTGAAAACAACTTGAAAACAGCAATGGCCGATCGGTTTGGTTGTGTTTTTTGAAAGTGCCTGCCCTTTTCAAACAGTTATGATGGACGGCTCTCCAGATGGACTTGGGGTTGTGCTGCTTGCCTAAAAAAAAAACAATAACAACAATAACAAAACATTTATTTTCTCCTGTTTTTTATAGAATATTAGAATTTTATTGGACACACACTGTAGTCTACATTTCATGATGTGAACTTTTAAGGTTTGGGGCCACGATTCAATTTGGATTGTTTCGGTTCTTTGTTAAAAAAACAAAAAGATTTCTTAATGTATTCACCTCCGTCTTTTCTCTGTTTCTTCGTGTCCCTTCCAAGGTCACCGATTGGCTTAGGGAAGCGGTCGTCATAGTAATGGTTTAAAGCAATGACCACAAAATGTTCATTTTGCGTTTCACCTTTAAACTACAGACGAGAAGACGGTTTCTCCAAAGCAGCGTGACGGGATGGTTAACATCGGTGTCGTAGCGGGCGTAGTGGCTGTCCTGCTGCTACTGTTGGCCCTGGTGATGTTGGCGCTTTACATAACCTGCCACCCAAGCCTCTCATCATCCTTTTATTTTGCCCAAGTAAGAACTGCATTGCACAGTAATTGTGCACCAAAAACAATAGGCGAGCTACTATTCATCGCAACTTCTGAATTACATTTTTTAACTTTTTTTATTATTCTCTCTCTCCGCTTTCTGTGTCCAGCGGCGAGAGCAACCATGGCAGTCCCTGAAATTCCGAAGGCAAGGCTTCCAACGAAGCTATACGGAGATGGAAGGACAAAGCTGTGAAAAGAACAGCATTGTTGAAGCTGGACTGTTCTGACCAGCGGGAGAGAAAGAAAACTTAAAGATATCTTTACATTTTTTTTTCATAAAACCAATCTTAGCCAAGCAATTCTAACATCATTGTTACATAATGCAGGGCTATTAACTTTTCTTTTGTTAAAAACATTTATAATTTATTTAAGATGTTCTAGATATAGTGGTTGCATTCCTCCATTTTGCTAAAAGCATATCATGAAAACTAGAATTATATACACTTTAAATATATAAACAGTTTAGCTCAGCAATTATATTACATTGTTATCATATTATACATTTATTTGACTGTGCAGGTTATTGAACAAGTTCTAGTTTTGCAATAAAACAGACCACCGTGTTTCTCACTGGTGACATGTTTTGTTGTCAGTTAATATAATTGTATGGCCTATTATTGTGATGATTATGTTTGACCTGCGAGTTATCTTCAAACCTATATTTACAGTATATTTATTCTATTACATTTTAAATAATGTGCATTGGTCTCTTAATTTTTCCGCGGCTGTACATCACACGCACACACACACACAACATGCACTATACACAAAACCCACAGCCTGAAGTGGTGCTAGTGCTTCTGACATCTGCCAGCAGGTGGCACTCTAACCAAGAAACTATTTTAAATGAGGACGCAGGCTATGGCGAACGTGGCATAGATTAATAATCTCTAAAATGTGTTTTGCGCTCAACACGTTGCTACACTACATTAATCGATAAAAGCGCACATTAAGCATGTACTTTCATCATCAACATATGTGTGCGATATGGATTCCATGCAATGGTGATCTTTCAACTAAATGGCATGGCCATGTACATTCTTACTCTGAAACACTAGTGAAACGCCATAATTCACTAACTAGCCTGGGTTAAACCCGAAGCTTTCTCTAGCCTTGTGCTATGAAACACTACTAAAACGCCATAATTCACCAACTAACCGCCGCTAGCCTGGGTTAAACCCGAAGCTTTCTCTAGCCTTGTTCGAGTTCTCCTCGGGAGCGCGCATCTGTTTGAGCAAAACGAGTGGCGCGCCTGCCTTTCCGTGTCTGGTTATTAGTAGTCTGACAGCCAGCTGTGCGGGTCTTTACGGCAACACCGTACATTCTCCTCGCTGAGTCATATTTAAACTACAGTTTACTGCGGATTACACTCGATCTTTACAACACGCTTTCCTTTTAAACAAAACGCATATCGCCGATTTCATTCACCGCGTCACCTTCTTCGCTCGGTAGCTAGAAGAGACTTCATCAGAAATGAACCCGTTGTGTGGCAGATGTAATCGAGTCGTGTATCCCACGGAAAAAGTGAATTGTCTGGACAAGGTAAGGAGAGGACATGTTTATAAAACGCATTTTAAAAAGGCACTCCCATCTTCGCTTCATTTGTGTTGTCTTCTACACTGAAAATCAGACACGTTATGCCGTGGTCGGATTCGACACGCATAGGACAGGTATTGCGCTAGCTCGACGCGCTAGCATGAAGGTTCACACGGCTAGCGAAAAATACGAGTAGACCAACAAAGCCTACCCTTTATACACTGTACAGTGTGTACGTAGGACGCACGCTATTTTAGTTATGCGTTTCGTATCAACGCGCAGGGCATCTTTAGTAATTTGACCACGTCTTAAAACGGCGTAACAAAAAACGATTAGGAAACGGTCACTTCCCGATGTGCGTGAAAGCAGAGCCTGTTGCGGGCCTCTGAACAGACACTAGTCATCTTTAGCTGAAGTTGGCCTTACAATCCAAGCTTCGACAGACCTAACATCTACTTCTGCCTTTGTCCTCTATAATACATTTTTATGCATTGAGGCTATATGCTTTGGGATTGCCTAAAATGCTGTGGGTTGATTTTGATTTGTAATAACATGTACACACTTTATGAGTTTTTCAACGTATTTGCACTTATTCACACATAGCTGCACAGATATACACGCATTTGCCTTACAGTAAATTCACTGAATTTAATGTCCACTCGTATTGATGTGACTTAGGGTGTGTTTGACGATCAGCCACATTTAGTGGTTGTAGATCATAGCCTACTTTATGTTTATGGAGGAAAAAGTTGTGCCACCTGACTTGTTATCGGTATATTGACAGTGATTGCCTTTCCTTTAATGCAATTAATCAAACTTGAATCTTTGTAGCCATGGGGGTTTTCATGGGTGGGGTCTCTGTGATGGAATGCAAACAAATACTTTCAGTGACAGTGCTAGAGATTAGATGATAACTTGACTAATGGACTTCTCCAGAGCTGTCCAGGACCAATAAAGATCTTAATCGGCAGGGTGACCAGATGAATAAGGTGTGGAAAGAAATGAGTCACTAGGAAAACTATCTATAGTAGGATTTGCCATGTGCTCTGGTGCATGCTGGTGTTTTTCCATGCTCCGCAAGTTATTTATTTATCGAAGTGCCAAGCTAGAAAATGTATATGTCACCAGGTTTCCATGTAAACAAACATGCAATATGCTGTATAGTGCATGTTTTAACATTGCAGCAGGGTATAATTGAATACAATTTGATCTGACACTCTTACTCAAATTACAAGGATAGGGTGGATAATAGGATCGTGTTGCTCAAGGCTGCTAGGGCCAAATGTGGGTCTGGAACCCACAACCTTCCGACTTGGAGTCCCAACACCCAGACCATCGGTCTACCTGGCTGGCGGGGGCTTACTTGCAAAGTGAATGCATAACATGCTTTGGATTCTAGGCCCGTAGCAGCGTGCATTCCACCAGACTTGACACGCCCATGAAACGTGCTCTGTCAGAAGCTTGCGGTGTTGTCTCGCCTCCCTGGCCTGAGCACGAGAGGAGTCTTCTGTTCGGACAGTCTGTTTGTACACATCTTTTTTTCTCTTTCTGTCCTGCTATTCCATATCAATGCTCTGTCTCTCTGTCTGTCTGTCTCTTTCTCTCTCTCTCTCTGTCTGTGTCTCTGTTTCTCTCTCTGTCTCTATCGATGTGTCTCTCACGCTGTGTCTCTGTGTGTGTGTCTCTCTCTCTCTCTCGCTCTGCCATTACATGTCAGTGCTGACTGCCTACTGTAGGCTACTTGGCAAAACAACCACCTCGCAGAGTCTCTGGCTGGCTGACTTTCTCAACTATTTAAATCATGCACGGCCGTGTTGGCAGTGATTTCCTGCATGCTAGCAAGAAAAGCTTCCATACTGCAGCAGCAGTGGTGTACTTGGCCACTGCCCAATAATACCCTCTCATAACCTATGGTCTTGTTCATCTCCCCCCCCCGCTCTGTGGAAAGGGCTGAACAACAGAGGCCTGCTTTATCTGTCAACCTTTACATTCCCGTAAGAACAGTGGGAGGTGCTTGCCGGGGACAAGTAACGACAGGAAGTGAATAATGGGCGTAACTCCAGCCTGGTTAGGTCTACTTCCGCTGCTTCCGTTTGGTAGTTGGACCATGGGGAAACCAGTGGTAGCAACATACGGAAACTATTCTAATAAACTGTGTGTGGACACTTTCTCACTTGCAACATGTTTGTTTAGTCTGCAGGACCTCTTCAGATAACCATCAGGCTTAAGCTTCTCTCTCCCACGTGCAGCCTGCCTGCCTTCCTTATTTGATCGGCTGTGAGCTTATGTTTCCTCATAGAAGAGAACTCGTACTCTTGCATTATTTCTGTAGGTTTTATAAAGATATATACTTTTGATGTATACCACTATAAGCTTGGAATTAATCACATGGTCATGAAAGGTATAGTCAGCTATTGAAATCTAAATGTAAAGCTAATGCACTTTATGTCAAATTCACAAAATATCTCCTTGCATTTTGCTAGCATACTGTTCTGTGCATTTTGAAGAAATAATCCAATACTTCTACACAGCCCTGGCTCTGTAAATAGTAACAAAGTGGCAAACACAGCTCGTATCAACAAATCCGTAGCACTACGCTTTGCTTCACAGTGCATTTTGACGTGAAGCGCCGGCGTGGAGGTCCGCGGAGCGATACTGTTTTGATTTGAAGTTAGCAAGAATGACTGCCCATGCCTTTTAACTCACATTTTTTAATGACGTTGGAGTAAAATAAACAAGCATGCCTTCTGCGAAACCTAAAACATTATGCTAGGTATACTGTAAATGGGTGCAACAACAATTTTATTAATTAATTGGAAATAAACATTGCTCTACTTAAAAGACATTTTTATTTGGGTAACACTGTACTCTCAAAGGCAATCTTATGGCATTATGATAGAACATTACTTATTTATGCATGAATAATATGAGTACAAAGACATTTTAAGATACAATATTTATTAATATATTTTAGTACTGGACAAACTGAAGCCTAATGCCACTTTACGAATCTTTCTCTATGTAGGTATGTTAATCATGAACTCATTAGGTAGGCTACATTCTACAAGGTAGCTGACTACTTGTACAAGGCTACAGTCAGCTACTTGCAGTCAACCTGTTGGTGTGTGAAATAGTTCTGGGGCAACTTACCACAGAATAGCTGAAGATGAGCTTAAAGGTCATTCTGGAGAAAGCTTGTTGGTATTTTTTTTAACTTTATCAAAAATAACACCTTAACATTCAATGTTATAAGGTGATCTCAGAAGCTTCTTCCCACACATTGGACATACATGGCCAATGCTGACCTGGTATAGTGTTGTGTGTCTGCACCACTTTGTGTTCTGTGTAGAAACCTTTTTTTCCCCTGTTTTTTCTTAAAGATGAGAGGGCTTGCATTAGGGAGATGACAGTTCAAGGTTTCACTTCTGTTTGGAACGTCAAATGTGTTTGCTTGCATGAAATGTCCTGCACATTTCTTCAGCAGGAGTACATTTTGTAGCAGTAGTGTTAAAACATTTACGCACATTCTTTGATAAACTTTGCATCAAATCTTTGATTAATTAAAAATTCAGTGAATATTTCCCAATGTGTTGACTGTTTAGGTTTATCTCGTGGTTTTAACTCTTACAGGTTGCTGAATTTGCTATTGTAATCTCTCGCATTACTAAACATGGAATCTACTGTGGTAACGTGTTCTCGCCTGACATGAGTCATATGGCTGAGTCAAACATCCTTATTTCCATTGCAGAATGCACATGTGTGTATATAAGGCTGTTTTGGGATGTGATCTCCCTGATATATCGGTGTGCCTGCCTGGAAATATTAATGCACTTTATATAGCACTTCCCATACAAGCATTGCAGCTCAAAGTGCTGTTGTGCGTGTGTGTTGTGTTTCAAGCACAATCATGCTTCCCAGAAGAAAATTCAGAAATTAGGACTATAAAATAAATGCGTAAAATGGTACTTCATTGCGTATAACATGAGTGTAGATGTACATCAATGATGTAACAGACCCATGTTACACCATCAAGGTAATAACATGATTTATATCTACAGATCCATGTTATACACCATCAAAGTAATAACATGAATCATGTTATTAGCCATACAAGAAATGATGTCACTGAGCTGCTGAGATTTTGGGCTAGCAGTGTGTTAGCACACTCGGAAGCTAATTGCGTTAACGCTATATAAATGCTCACTCCTGACAAAGTGTCAGTGTGTGTTTCTGTCGCAGAACAAGACACCAAAACTGACCTCCCGGTGGTTGGTTGGCACCATGTGTGTGTGAGAGAGAGAGTTGGTAAATGTAAGAAAATACTTTAATGTGCTTTGCGTGGCCTAAAAGGTTACAAATCACTGTATAAATGCAATACAGTGTTACCATATCAGATTGCCTCTCAGCTCTGCTGTTTCACGTAGGCCTAAATAGGTTACGCTGTCCCCTCTTTGCTTTAGACCAGTGGTCCCTAATTCTGGTCCTAGAGGGCCACTGCCCTGCATGCCTCCCTGTTCCAACACCTGATTCAAATGAATGTGTCCTTGTAACAAACTATTCATTTGAATCACCTCAATGGCAAGAATACAATTATTTTTAGATCCCGTTTGCTTTGTGACACGAAGCACACACATGATGTTTGACTATATCAAAAAAAATTCTTTGAGTCAAGAAAGTATCCGATTGTCATGCATTTGTTGAAGTATAAGACTGTGAAAATATGTAAACCCTGTGTCGTGCAAGTGTTACGACGTTTTCGCACCTTAAGCCGAAGAAAGCATTGTTTTGGTGACGTGTGTTTCACAACAAACTGCAACGTTCCTGATTTGAACAATTATCTTTTTATATATATACACGCATCATGTGTACTTCGTGTCAATTCAAACGGGATCTAAAAATAATTTTACCGACTATCTTCGCAGCTCAAAAATGCGCAGTTTCGCATGGTTATGAAATCCCCGCACACAATGACAATCGTGCCACGCGCAGTAAAGTTACCTGTTCCAAACATGGTTTTAAACTGGAGGGTGAGTGCGTTACAAAATGTGTTAGAATAACTACAGTCCAGCCACGCAAATAGAAAATTGTGTTCAGGTCTTTGAATCCGGTCTCGAAGCTAAACACACACACACTTTCCTATATTAGCTACCTCATCAACACTGCTAGCTAAAGCTAACATGCAATGTTTTATGTTTCTTTGACAAGACACTAGCAAAACAGGTGAAAAAAAGTCTGCGGACGATTCATGGTTGGCCTATTACAGCAGATATTTTATGATGGGTCAAACATGATGTAAGTTTAATAGTCTCGCCTACAACCATGCATGTAATCATAACGTACAATGATGAAATACTAAAGGTGAATAATTGAGTAACGGCGACTCATTATGCTCGCCCTTAAAGAATTTCGACTGCTCTCAAATTTTTGGCTTTGCAAAAATTTCTGACTGCACTCCAAACAAACAAGCAAATGTGCTCCTGGGGAAAATGTCAGCGTAGAGCGCTGCTTGTCATTGTTTTTGATGCCATGCCAAAGTTAGTTTACATCTATATAATTCAGCAGCTACGTTTATCCAAACTGTCTTGCAGTGAGAGTGCCATTACAAGTATTAAAGGTATAATAAGCAACTGTAAGCTAATGGTGTCAAACTCACCAACAATCTCCTTGCAGTCCGCTATCTTATTGTTCTCTGTGCTTGCTGAAAAAAATAATCCGGTATTTGTTTTCTACACAGCCCTCGCTCTGTTTTAAATTGGAACAAAGTTGTGCAGACAGCATACGATACTCTATGGCATTGAAGGGAGAGATGTTTTATTTTTCTTCTTTAGTTTGAATGTTTAAAGTGTTTTTGACAATGACTTAATTTAATTTGAAACTGGTAGGGGTTTAGCATCCTGTTTGCTGATGCGTTTTATAGGTAGACCAGGCTTGTTTGGGATTAAACCCGCAACCTTTTAGGTAGTAGCCAACCGCCCTAATCACTAGAATGTCCTGTTTAGCCCTCTGAAAGTATTCTGAGGTATATGATTCATGCAAATCCCAAAGAAGACAGACTGTGAGCCAGCAGTCTGTTCTGGTGACTCAAATTAGTAGACCACAGTGATGCTGCATTCACATGGAACACGGCAAACACTTTCTGGACGGCACGGCATAAACGTCCAACGGAATGGAAGTTGCTATGGCGATGTCGCATTGTTTGCAAATAATTTAATAAAAATGTATCCAACACAATTATTTAGTAGCAACTGTTTTATGTAATTATGTTTGTATTGTATCTAGTATTATTGTGTTGTTGCACCAAACGTATTGCCTTCTCCATGTTTTCTCCATCTGTGAGGGAGCTACGAACATGCGGTTGTAAATGCCGTCGCGGAGGATGGCAAAAAGTTAAAATATTTGTTTAAACCATATGTCTATGATTTCAACTTGTGTCAAAGTAGACACGCCACACGTTTGTTCGTGAGATTCTTCAGATCATTTTAACATCAAAGTTATTCCCTTATTCAGATTTACTGGAATGTAAAAAAAATATATATTTTGTGTAAACGGCAAAATATATTAGATTCATTGATTATTCGTTGGAATAATGGATTACTTGATTACTAAAATAATCTATAGCTGCAGCCCTAATTCATACACCGATGGGGATGTCAGCCATGCAAGGAGACACCTGACTACCTGAAGCAGTTAGGGTTAGGTGTCTTGCTCAAGGACACCTAGACACTTGGTGAGGAGTTAACGCAGTTCGAACAAGTGAGTTCCTGATCACCTATTGCCCCGCTCTACCACTGTGCCACTTGCCGCCCTTGTCTTTGAAAGATTTGGCCACTATAGTTTGTAATTTGTCTTTGCCGCACCAAAAAAAGACCAAAAAAAAGTATTCCAGTATTTTTTTTGCCATTGTCTTGTACATCCTCTGTTATGCCAAATAACACAAGCTATATACTGATGTCTTCAGCGGAGTGTCTGAATTAGGATGAAGTAAGTAATCTATTGTGCATCCATAGAAGTATACATGTAAGGAAAACTGTTTTTTTTAAACCTTATTTTAGAGCTATTGTCTCCCAAATGTTTTAAGATGCTTTTATTAGATTTGACTGGCGATTGCATATGCAGTCCTTATGTCCCGGTCACCATTGAAATAGCAGTTATGGCTTTCTCCCCATTCAATTTTCCTAAATAACTGCCCGGGGCATTTCAAAGATGACTGCTGAGTAGCGAGACTTGCCTGTAAGCACTTTGACATGCCTAATGATAAGGACATGCTACCAAATCTGAGTGGTCTCGTGGAGCATCTCGTATGATGTTGTACCGGCCTCCTTTTTATTCTAATGGCTGCAGGGTTTTTCCAGACACCGTCCACGTTCTCCATTGTTGGTAGAGGAGGTCATCTAAGCTGACTGAGTCAGCTACATGTGTCAATTCCCCGTCTGACACTCTCGCATCATGCACTGACTACAACCTAACCAAATGAGACACGTGCACTGACTATACAACCTAACCAAATGAGACACGTGCACTGTGCACGCACGCATGCATCCTTGAGCTGCCTTGAAGGAGGGGACGGGCTCTCTTCTTCTCTTCTTCTAGGCTTCCTCTCTGCAGGGTCCTTGTTCTACTTTTCTTCTCCAAACCGACAGGCAGGTAGGCAAGAGGCCGGCGTTTCTGCAGCTGGAGACACCAGCCGTCTACCGTAGGCCGGGGTGGGAAACGGACCAAGCGCAGCACACAGTGCACAACTAGAAATGTACAGATTAATCGGCAGGAGATGAGAATTGGTGGTAGTCTAATAGTCTGTTAAGGACAAACAATTTTTGTTTGCAATTAAACTGTTGTCAATTCACCAATAATTTATTATTTAATGCGGTTACCTGGATAAAAAATGTGACTGATTCAGAGCTGTTTAATCTCATCGTTCTTGCAGTTGCAGGTAAATGCTGCAGCTTACACCCCACCAAGTCCACCGCTCACTGTTCAGACCGTTTTGTCATCCTCTGTCCTTTACCCTGTCCCCTGTGCGTTCACCTGTGAGGGCCATTGGATCTGTGGGAGGCAGGAATGTGGCTTAGCAGGTCGGGTGAGGTTTCAGGCACTGTTTGCTAAACAGCATTTCGCTCACTAGGCCAAACAGAAATTAGTTTGAGTTCTGATTGGCCGTTGACTGCTTTCAGAAGTGTCCCAGTAGCATCCTCTGTCCAATATAGAACTGGTGTCTGTTTTTAGCGGAGCCGAGCGGAGAGCAGCTCCTGAGAGCAGCTTTGGTGGTTCACATGCATCGTCAGGCGCTCCGTGACGCAGCCGGAACACGGCAGAGACGTGTCCTGGTGGAAATTAGGGGTGTGAAATAAAGCGTAGCTAGTGATTCTGATGGGAAGGGACAAAATAAAGTCCATCCATCCATCTTCACCCGCTTAGTGAAATATCTCAGTATCATGCAGTGAGGTTTGTGTGTTCCATGCTTTGAACCACAGCGCTCTGCATCTGGACCTTGAGCTCCTGTATTGCTTCCTCGTTCACACTCACAATGTGAGCGTAATGTTTGAGACCACAAATGACGTGAGTGTGTGTGTGAGTAATCTATGCTCTCACCTGGGGCTTACAGACCTACTGTAAACTATTGGACCAGGTCAGCTGACTAAAAGACTGACCAGGTCAGCTGACAACCACCGACCAGGTCAGCTGACTAATGACTAAATACTGATCAACCTTGCCCCTCTCCCCTGCACAATTACGCACGTGCACACACACACAGCAAGCTGAGTGGTCTGTGGTACGCAGAGGCCCCGAGACGGACAGTCGCGGCTTGATGACAACTTTTGCTGAATTCCAACGAGTTTTTTTTTCCCCCCAAACTGAACTGCATCTAATGCTCGTTTAGAGGTGCAGATGTTGAGGGACCAATATGGTATATCTTAGGGGGTGTGGTGGCAACGTCAGCTACACGGATCCTTCTCAAAGGAGCTAAAAATAGCTAATTGTTAGGTACCTTCCCCACCCCCCCCTCTTCCTTTTCTCTAGTGAGCATAGCCTAGTACGACCATCCTGCAATATTAAGTTAAATGGGTTATTCACTGCTGGATCCAAAGACAGTCTATACTCTAAATATAGTATAATGCAACATTTACCATTACAGCCGCAGAACAAATGTAGCTAAATTATGGTCATTTGTCATGTCAGATAGCTTTAATATTGATCAACTTTCCACTCTGACACTTTGCACTGTGCTTTTTTTGTTTTTCAAAGGACGATGTATTATCATTAATCGCGATAAAATACTGTTGATAATCGCATCGTGGTGAATGTCCATTATCGTGATAATCATAAATATGAATATTTTCACAAGTGATTTGACAAAAAGGTGTCTAGCTCTCTTGTACAGTCCAACTGTATTGATAAATACTAACTTAATTAGCCTGCATCTTTCCAGTCAATCACCACTATGGCTGAAGGCTCGGCTTGCCCATTGTGTCTCCTGCATTAAAATATTAATCAAATTTGTTGAAATACTGGTTTCAAAACTAAATTAATCTCAAAGATATGCATGTGTGTCATGATGAAATAGAAATGTTTGTTTTTGAAGAAAATGTAAAAGTGATTCCAGTATGTTTTTTTTTTTTTTTTTTTAGTGCCATTTTACAATAATCGTGATATCGTTTATCGCAATTATTTTGGCCAGGATAATCGTGGAATTAATTTTTTCATATCGCCCCATGCCTAATCGTGTAGCCCAAGAAAGATTTAGATTTACACACTTCTGTGAAGCTGGCACACCATATGACAAGAATGTGAATTAAGCATTTCTATTCGTTTGGGCATAGTTTGTACACGCAAAATATTAATAAACCGTCGTAGAGAAATAACAAGTAAGCACGTTCATGTCAAGCCTATGAACGATTCGCCCCATTCTGGCGTGAGACAAATGGGAATAGTATGACGTCATCTGTTTACATAAAACAAACCTCAAAACTTTAAATAATGATGCACAAATGTTTTTTGTTTGCACAGATGATGCATAAATGAATGTGATATTAACATTAATAGGAGGCTGGGGACGTCACACCATTGCAAAAAACGTAATGTTTAATTTATCTAAAATGGTATGTGCACAACTGTGTTTACATTTTACATGCACAAACTACGCACAAACCAAAATACTTTAATTCATTCTTATCAAATGGGTGGGGTGCCAACTTCATGGAGGTGTCTCTAAAGTGTGTGTGTGAGAGCGAACGAGAGAAATTGCAAAGAAAGAGACAGTTACGTTTCAACGCTTTACTCTGCGTGTAGGCGGAAAGCTTGGAAAGTTCTTCAGAGCGGGAGGGAGTACCCTGAGTTAAGTCTCTCCCC
>JAODUK010053604.1:0-18759 GCA_027564635.1 Typhlichthys eigenmanni
AATTTAATGTTATCTTCATTGAAGAAAACTGTGCTTTTCTTTCAAAAATTAGGAAATTTCTAAGTGACCCCAAACTTATGACCGGTAGTGTATATATATATATATACTTGTATTATTGTTTTATTGTAGATTTAATTTTATTTCACAATTTCATGCTTTTTTGTATTTATTAATGTATTCAATTATATAGCACTTTAAGCTGCAACCTTTGTATGAAAATAATTATATGTTTTAGATCATTTATAATTTTTATTATTAACAAACATGTAACACTTTTCCCATTTTTCAGGAGTTGAAAAATATGCTCTAAGACTTCTGTGCACAAAAACGTTTTATATATCAGAATGTAAATTCACAATTTTGTTCAAATCTGTGATCGTGAGCACTTTGTCAAGATAATCCATCCACTTGGTGTGGCATATCAAGATGCAGATTTGACTGTTGCTGTGAATTTTGCAATGTGCCTTGAACTGGTCACACTAAATGCTCATTTTGTAGTCAACCA
Source organism: Typhlichthys eigenmanni (assembly GCA_027564635.1). NCBI lineage: Eukaryota > Metazoa > Chordata > Actinopteri > Percopsiformes > Amblyopsidae > Typhlichthys > Typhlichthys eigenmanni. Next base: position 506 of record JAODUK010053604.1, read on the forward strand.
ACAAACTTCAAGATACTGAACAAAAGCAGTTAAGAAATGCAGCGATATAAATGCTGACGTGCATGTGTGTTTCACTGAGCGTGCTTGTGTTTGAGGACTCGGTTTGTAATGAAGAGGAGGGAAAAGACTGTAATCGAGTTCAAGGCAGGTCCGACACGCACACATGTATCCACAAGGACCTACTCAAGCGCACAGACTTGCAAAGCATTGTAAAAGTGTTTAATAGCAAAGTGGCAAAGGTTGGTGTGCACACAGAATGGCAATGTGTGGCGCGAACACTTATCAAACACGGCCTCTTGCATTCCACAATGTGTCATACGCTTTAATGGAGATGATAGCAGTTTACAGGTGAGCGGAGGCAGCGTTGCATTTTAAGTCTAACGTAGAATCTATAGTTAGGGGCAGTTTTAATTATGATGACCTCACGGCCATGTGATGTGGATACACACAAACACGCACACACACAAACACAAAGGCACAAAAGTGCATTCTCTTTAGTTCGATGTGTTTCTTACTCCATTCACTTTTCTGTGGGTCTTTCGCAGACACACACATACACACACACACACACAAAGGCTGATTTTCAGACAGAAAGGAACAGGGAGGTCAAAGCAAATGACCTCTAATTCCTCTTAGCTCATTCTCTCTCAGACCGGCCACCGACATAGAAACCGCATCGGCATACTGATGCCCATGGCTCACACACAGCCCCAATAAGCAGACCTCAAGAGACCCATTAGTGTCAGACAGGCCATGCCCATAATCACTATAGATTACCTAGATGGAGTAAGGGCGGTTGATGTTGGTTTTGATCCTGTAGCCTACTATGCTAGAGTCAGGCAGACAGTCTGACACACACTGACAAATTGAGCATGAACTACATTTATACAGACATGCACATAGTGTGATTATACCATAGTCCTTATAGGCAAGTCTCGCCACACGGCAGCCATCTTTGAAATGCCCCGGGCAGTTATTTAGGAAGGCTGTATTGAAATGAATGGGGAGCGAGCCATAACTGCCTTTTCAATAGTCGCCGGGACATAAAAAAAGCATGTATACAATCGCCAGTCAAATCTGATAAAAAAAAAGCTCAAACGTTTGGTGACTTTGCAAATGAAATAAGGGTTAAAAAGACGTTTTCCCCAGAGGTTATACTCCTAATTCACATGCACAACATTTGTTGGCTTGCATCACTGTAACCTCACGATTGGTTAAATAGGTTAAAGGTATAGGCAGCTATTGCAAGCTAAATTTAAGATAATACACTTTTTGTCAAATTCAACAAATATCTCCTCGCATTTCGCTATTTTACCGTTCTCTGTGCATGTTGAAAAAATAATCTGGTACTTCTACAAAGCCCTGGCTCCGTAAATAGTAACATAAACAAAGTGACGAACACCGATCAACAAAGCCGTAGCACTACGCTTTTTTTAAAAAAGGAATTTGACGTGTGAGACGGAGCGATACTGTTTCGATTTGAGCTCGAAGTTAGCAAGAATGACGGACCCAGCCTTTAATGCATGGCAGTTACGAGCAGATGATTTTCTCTTTTCCTCCAACTGACAGATTTACCATTTCAGAATTCTCCCATAGAGCCCCATTCAAAATGATACAAGTGGCATGTCTCCTTATATAATGTCTCTGACTATACTCACGTCCGGAGGCCACCAGGCTCACAGTGATGGAGGTGGAAGTGGAGGAGCTCTGGACTAGCACAGTAACAAGGATCCCCACCACCAGCCCGGCCACAGGGTTGGAGAGCACCACATTGTCCTTAAAGATGTCCCCTGCTACCTTGCCTGGCACACAAACACACATACACACACACACACCGGTGAGACCATCCTTATCTCGCACAATCTGGAAAGCGTGCCATTCAAGCTAGTTTGTGGCTGAGGCGGTGCCAATATGTGTCAGTCAAAGATATTAGCGGGGCGATTGGACCGCCGCCAACTAATCAAACAACGAACAAACGTGATAATCACAGTATAGACTGCTGTCAACATGAACTCAACGCCAGGTTTTCCACAACTGATGCACTGTAGCAGAATGGAAACAATTAGCTTGCAAGCCGAGGAGGGTTTTCACAAGGCGAGACAGATCTGGCTATCTCTGACACATTGTCACTGTAGTGTGAAAACAGCACATCTCCATGAGCCAGCGTTGAGTCTTTTTAAAAGTTATCCAAGAAACTTGCTCAGCAGGGTTCGGGGTTAATGTTAATTGTACAGGGAGGACACTAAGACAGTACGAACTGTCCCTATGACTTGTCATGCATTAAATAAAAAGTTAGCTAGCGTTAGAAAAGCACAGCCTGGCTTTATAGACACCAATTCATAGAGAATATTGAAAATGTTCTTATACAAAGATATGGGGATACATAATTGGGGGAAAAAAGAGTAAAGGTTGTACTCCATTCTCTTTGCTTCATAGAGTACAACCTTTCAGCCTCTCAGGCTGTGAGGCGTGAGGACTGTACAGTACTTCATACACTAATCAAAATGTAAAATGTACCTCTAATAAGCTGTTTGGAGGGGCAAGGAATGGCACACTTACCTCCTGCTAACTGGAAGGCAGAGCTCAGAGTGTCCAAAGAGCAAACAAAGAAGAAAAGGAGTGTGAGGAGGATGGGGACCTTGGAGACGTGGAGCAGAAACTCCCAAACTTTGCGAGGGTTCTCCATGGAGGTCTGTGGCGCACCTTTGGGCAAGAAGGAAGGAATGAAGACTGTCAGACTACAAGAAAGTGACCAAATTGCATGTCTCAGATTGCAAAAACAACGACTCAATCTGTAAAATCACAAAAATACAGATAACATGTCAACATGGCATCATTCTGACTCATTGTTTCTGATCTCATAGTTTCTGATGTCAGGAATGGTATGCAGTTAGTGTAGATATAAATTGCAGAATGTGCTGAATGGGCAGAATGTGTACAGTAACAAGACACAAACAAATAGAATAGACAGTTATTGTCCCAAAGCCTGAGTGTGTGGTCTATTCTGGGTGTTCTTATCTCATGGGAGTGTACTGCACAGCCAGGGTTTATTTTGTCCGTTCCCAGAGATAAGACATACACAACAAACATTGCAATGTGTTCAGGAATCTGGAGAAATGAACGCCTTGTCATGCCTTTATTCTATTCATTGTGATATTTCACGCATAACATTACATACAGGCGGCCCCGTCTGGTGACAAAACGCAACTGCACTTGACATAATATTCTTAAGACGTTTTGCAGATATTTCAGTGTTATTTCTCACTAATTGCAGAGCTCATTGAGCCATAGCTTGTTTTGGCAGCAGGAACACAACCTGGATCAGTCTCTGTTACCATAATAGCACCAGTGTACTGCCAGTTCACTTGCGGTTACTGTTGGTTTCACTGAGGTATGGCACAGTTTCCATTCTAATAGTAACATTAAACAAAATGTTAACCATAGAAATTAATTTTAGACCCTCGTTGTCCTGTTTGCTTTTCAGATGGTCACCGAAGGCACGATTAAGCTGGCTACACATATTATTCCTCTTCCAGTGTACAATCCTTAGACTCTGTCACTGCAGTACCTGTGCACTTTGGGAACATGTCTGCCTCTACAGCAGGCAGGGTTTTCATGTGCAGGCTGTCCACTTCAAAGCTGTTGATTAGATCCAGAGTGGAACCGATGCCTGACTCTCGGTCTTCCTCCCTCTGGAGCTTGGGCTGCGATGAGGCTAGAGGGACAGCTGCCTGTGCCGCTGACATCAAACACACCAGTGGTGATAATCAATGTGGTGGCCCTTCCATACAGTCACTACATCAGACTACAATTAAATCATTAATCTGGAATGTAAATGTCAATTGCTGCTGCACTTTGCTGCAACACTGATTGGGGTAATACAGTAATTCCAAAATATTCAACTTCTGTTCTGAAGTCTTTATAAGCAGCCATGTTTTGTCGTGCCTGAGGGGATTGTGGAACCAAATCTAAATGATCCCCACCAGCAGATATTGCTTGGTTTCATAAGGACGTCTCACTTCTTAATTAATGTAAGTGCTATCGTGGTACAAAAAGCTTTTAGAGTCCCTTTATAAAATTACAGTTATGCCGTTGTCTTCTCCAGCCAGATGTGTCGTGTGGCCATCTGTCAAAGGCCTTGACCCATTTTAAAATCTGTCTAACATGCAATTTAGCCAAAATTCCTCTCTGAAGAAATCATAGTGAAATGTAGCATTTAGATTGGGGTCCAGGTTACAATCCAACATTTCTGGATTGCCGTCTCTGACCAATCCTCGCACTCACAGTCAGATAGCCAATTTAGTATAGTTTAGAAAACGTGCAACACCATCTGAAACAAAATGTTCAGCTTGAAAATTATGAAAGTTCTGTCCAAAATGAAATTGGAATAATACTTGGCCTTTATGCTTTATGCTTTTTTTGTGTTCCAGAAGAAAGTTTTTACCGTTTTCACTGACATGGACTCTTCCAGACGACACAGTGGTGAGTGGTCGAGATGTCATGATTGTAACTGCGGTGGGTGGAAACTCAGTTCATTAAATAGACAACATGAAACCAGCATATGCAGTCCATTTACAATATAGGGAATAAATATAAGCCACCTGCTCATGACAAAATAGTTAAGTAATTTTATTAAACGGTTTCATATAAAGCCACTACCTCTGACATTCTTCAGTTCCAATGCAGCTCAGAACACCAGCATACAACAATTACAAGATAATAAAAACCGCCCACATTCGAAACAGTCCTTTAATGTCAATATTTTCGCTGCTTACATCAGAGAGTGATTTTCCAGTGGATGAGCACCTTGTCAGAACCAATAAGCAAGCATGAATATCCCAGTTGATGGTATTGTCTTTTGTTTCCAGCTGTGGCTTCAATATGCTCTTAATGGTTCTCTTATAACACTATATAAATCCTACTCGCTTCAAATATTTGCCACTCTCACATAAAGAGACCATTTTTTCACATTGAAGTCTCTCTTTGCAAACTGGGGTAGAGGCAAGCCATTTTTGGGGAATCCAATGGAGGAGGGATTGCTATAATGTGCCTTTTAAAACGATATAAAAGGTGGAAATGGGTTGAATAATTACAGTATGGTAAATTACAGTAATTATAGCGGCTGCATCATTTAAAATCCCTGTGCCATTCTGTTTGACGTTATGATATATGGAGGCAGAGCTAACACACAGGATATGTGTATGTGTGTGTGTATACATCATAGCTCAATATATTTGCCTTTAATTTCCTGTATCCCCTTCTTTGTGTATGTGTGTGAGCGTGGCTGCAATCACACTTATTTGTCATAATGTCATACCTCCTTCCAATTTACTTACTTTCTCTCTCTCTCTCTCTTTCTCTCTCTCTCTCCCTTGCTTGCTCGCTCACCGTGTCTACTGTATGTTACGTTTTAGGTTTCTAAGCTATTGACTCAAACTAATCAGTTCTCATGGATTTAACAATCAAGGTTCACTACAAAAACCTGTAAAAACAATTGTATTTATAAATGCTACTGCTGTCAAATCCTGATGGGTTAAACAAACGTTCTACAGGCTAAATTACATGTGACGTGGGTCACAGATAAAACATGCAGAGAACCAACATTAAATATTATTAACAACTAATCTCAAACTCCTCAATGAAAGATGATAGGCCTACAAATTATTTTACTGGCAAATTCCTTTTGAATCTTCACATATTCATAGCTTAACCCTTACCTTGTTTGAAACTGTTCTATGTGGTGTGCATCACCCCTGGGTTGCAACGTTTCAACAAGTATCTCTACTATTATATATATATAAGCCACTTCAGTTTGGAGGAGCTCAGAAGCACACATCGTCTCTTTTTCTGATTAACTTAAAAGACAATTAGGAATCTCGTAAATCAATAACACCAGACCTGAACACTAACTTCATGATGCATGCTTCAGGGGTTTTAAGGGGTTTTTCCTGCTAAAATCCAGCATTGCTGATCACTGGCATAAGGTTTGTTTTGCATGCTGGAACCAGCATCCCATGCTGGTTGACAGGTATACCAGCTAGACCAGCATTACCCCAGCACTAACCAGTATGAACCAGCCTGGACCAGCATGGAATTAATGCTGGTTTATGATGGATTATTTAACAGGGTTGTTGGCAGCCATTTATTTATTAGTTGATTAAATACATTGTTTTGTTTTGTTTGGAACAGCAAAGCAATAGAAATCTGACACCTAGTGGTGAAAACATAAAAAAATATATTGATTCCCCCAAAAAACTAAGCCATTCCATTTTCATTTCATGCTGTTTTTAGACTTACACAAACAATGGTTTTAGCCAAGGTATTAAATCTTTGTCAGAAGATAAGCACATGGAAATATTTCCAGTCCAATTGTCTGGTACAGGACGTGCAGCCATATACTGTTATACCTTTATTAGACCAGAAGCTCAAAAATTGTATAAATGTTGATACTATTTTGATGCTATTTTTCATGCTTTCACATAGCCTATTAACTTTAAGGTGTTCACACACAGACTCTTTAGCCATAGAATGTGAACACATACATACACCTAATACAACTGGGCACCTGCCAATACAAGCAATATCATCTACACGGTTATAAACCCTCGCTAGCACGAGTGATTGTTAATCATTAGTGAGCTTATTTCTTGTCATATCAGCAATGCGCTCACCCAAATCTACTGAACCTGCTGATGTCAGCCTGCTGTCCACCAACAAACAGGAGCAGGTCGGACAAACTGAGCTACTGCGACACACAGTCGTCAATTCCCTATAGGGAAGGTGTCACTGTGTGGTTTATTAGTGATGCCTGTGAACAAATGTAAAGGATTAGCCCTGGATAAAGAACAGGAAGATGCAAAAACACACCAGATACAACGGTCTCACACGCACACACACACGCACACACACATGCACGCACGCACGCATGCACTCACACACACACAAGAGATTGGCCCAGATCCTGATGTTCTGAGCTGCCAGTGCCAGTGGGAAGTGCTGTCTGCTAAATTAGCTCTTAGCATGAGGGTAAAGAAAGTAGGTCATACAGCTTCTTTCTAGTTACAGTAAAAAAAAAAACAACAATCCCTGGTAAATGTGATGCAGGCACAAGACATCAACTTGTAACATTGAACAGTATGGCTGTGATATTTTGTTACATCATCCACGCTGTCAGAAAAGCTCAAGCATGTTGGACCAGAGAACATCTGAAAGGAATTATTTGGGTTTTAACGCTAGTTTCATTTTACACAAGCATTTATCTTTGGAAAATCTTATATTTTCCTCAAGAACACACCGAAGGCAGGTTTTGGAATCAAAATATCCCATAGATTCCAGGACATTATATTCTACTGATGTTTCCACAATGCCTGTGTGGGCACCATGTAAGGCAATGAGGCAAGAACACGCTCGACTGCATTACTTTATTGTCAATGCACACATTCAGTTCGGTACACACATAACACTTGGTTATATGGAATAGTGTTGTGGGTGTTTCTTTACTCACATATGATTGTCTGGTAGTGTGTGATTGTTAATTGTTCAGTGTATGACTCTCCAAATTGTGTTAAATGCCCACAAATCCAGCATTGAAGTTCCCCTGTCTGGTATGTGCGTGTCTGTGTGTGCGCGTGTGTGTGTGTGTATTTATGTACAACACATGTTGCATTATGACGATATAATGTTTGTTTGGATGAGGGCCCGTCCCCTTGCTGGATCCAGCTGACCCATTATCCTTTCAGCTCTTCGGTGGAGGACGATGATGACTCTGAACCATTGGGACCTTCCTGTGAAACAGACAGCATGAGATTTGTACTGATATATGCTGTATGCATTAACTGGTCCACTAACGGAACACGCACACACGCATGCGCACACACACATATACACGCAGGCACGCACACACGCATGCACACACACACACACACACACATACACACGCATGAACAAACACACACACGCGTGCATATTCACACGCGCACGCACGCAAGCAAGCACACACACTTCAGAAAGTAGGTTATGTGAGTCCACCATTTATTGTACTTACCTGAACAACATTAAAAGCAACATAACATAACCTTAGTAACCTTAATAATATGACTCATAATGGATGTAACCAATATGAATCATAATAGAGCTCATACAAGTCATATCTATACATTTCGCAGGTCATGCTTGATCAAATATAATCTACGTATCATTTAAGTAAACATCTCATTAGTGTACAATTTCATATACTGTAACAAAGTAAAAAAAAAAAATCCTGGTGGAAAGAAAAAGGAAATTGTTTCTGCATCTATTCTTCCATTTGGATAATTCTTAAAATTCCATTAAATGAATGTTATTGCTTATAAGGTCTGAGCAATTATATTGTAGATGTGTGCAGGTTCACCTCAATCAGGCTGTGCCTGTGTACTTTGCATGACTGGTTTTTGTCATAGGTTAAACAACAATATCCACAGATTATATATGAAAACAAACACACCACCACATATCTTACTTTAACGTTTTCTAGCTCTGGTCTCACTGGGAGCGATTTCTGTGAGGAAAAGGCCTGTGTGGGAAAATAAACAGCTGAGTATAATATAATGAGACAAGAGAACAGGTTCTGAAATAAGTTGAAAATACCCACCCTCTTTGCCTGTTGGACCTCCTCTGTGGATTTGGACCTGTTCTTCATGTGTTTCTGAGAGGTGTTGGTGGGGCTCTACACAGACAGACAGACACACAGACAGACAAACACACAGACACGCAGACACACAGACAGACAGACAGGCTGTAAAAGTAAATCAGGCTTGACTGACTGAATGTCTGTTTTCTGCATATCCCCCTTATACATACCTCATTCATCTTCTGCTCCATGGCTGAGTTGAAAATCCTCTTGAGCGATTTGGTTGAACTTGAAGATGGATGGTGGTCGTCTGAAACAATATCTCTCTATAAACCTGGGGGAGAGGATGAGAAGCTTTAGAGCCAGGTGACTTAAAAGTGTCATTTCTTGCGCAAAACCATTCATTCAAAAAGTGGCAGAGGTGATGGACATTCAGTGGCCACTTAACATGTATTATTAACCCCTTCGAAGTTGAAGAATAAACTAAACTGATATTGGACCTGATTAATGCCATCCACTGTGAACACTGACTGGACAACCCTGCATTTCTGGCCACACACCAAAAGATGGCGTCTCTGAGGAGACATTTCCCATGTGTCCATCAAGGCATGTTTTTGAAACATGAGCTTGATGACGTATTCAAATATTTCAATATTATATCAATTTGAAAAATAACCCACATGGCAGCAGCTCAATTTGAAACAATTATTGTGACGCATATCTGTCTTGGTTTATTAAAATATTTCCTTATTTATTCATGAGTGGTATGTGTGCAGGTGTGTGCAGGTGTGTGCGTGTCGCTTACTCTACTGTACATGTACATTTGGACATAGGGTGAACCCTCTGATATGGTCAGCTAACAGCATCTATTTGTTGTATGTATTTATTTATTAACCAGAAAAGACACACTGAGATTACAAATCTCTTTCAGGAGTGTCCTGGCCAAGACAAGGAGCGATAACATAACAAAATAACATTAATAAACACTTTGAAGAAATCTAATTGGAGCTCGCAATATCAGGATGGTATAATGAGACGGTTATTAATGAGTCCATTCATGCTTCTGGGTGCAGTATCACCCGTCACCGTGTCAATTTCAAGCTTAAGCTCAAAGCTGCTTGACCACCTGGTGGAGTAAGAATCAGTGTGAGTCCTCATGGTACAATTTAGATGGAGCTGTTGGCAGGCGCCGGGAGCAGTGGATCATTCCCATCATGAAGATCACCCTGTTCATGCTGTGTCAGCACTGGCAAAACTGTCAGCAGTGTCAGCGACATGTCCACAGCTGTCCAGAAGTCTTCACATGTTAACTATGCTAACTGGTAGGTATTTCTGCAATGCTATATCTTACACAGAAAACTGAGGGTTGAATTGATTAACAATACTGGTACTTATAAATGAATGCACCATTAAGAGTCCATACTTTCCTCTTAGAAAAAGAAAAAGAAAAATATTTTGAAATATATTTTTATATGGATCTTATCTGATTTGAATACTATTTTTTATAAGCCTGGTTCCGCCGGCAGCAGGCATGAGCCAATATCAGTATGAGTTTGAAAAGTGTGCAATACTCTGTTCCTGTGGGAAATGTTGCAAGTGGTGCAAGCTACTGTCTACATGGTGCATTACCACCACCTACTGTCTAGAATGTACTATAGCGCATGCTACAAGGTCCGTGTCAATTAGCAACATTTGCTCATATTGGCGCTGCTGCTAAGTGTGTATTAAATTATTAGCCATCAAAATAATTACAATAATACACACATAAGTTAATTACATTACCATTATGCTACAATCACTTTTGTAACTAATGTGTATATCGTATATTTAACCATACTGATTTTGTTTCAAATAAAGTTATTAATACATTAAAATAAAGTCAGAAGTGGTCGGTAAGAGCATTAGCATTAATACAGCTTTTAAGTGTTAAATGATTCAGGTCTGGCAAAAAGAGAAGTATACTGTCTTTAACATGTATTGCACATAGTCTTGTTGATTGTTGAATCTCCAGAATAGAGCTTTGGTTCTCAAATGTGCTGGTTGTAAAATGGCGCTGGGATGCTATATTCCTCCAAAGAGAGGTTGAAGTGATTGTGGATACAGGTGAATAAGGTAAAAATAAGAGTTTCATTAGCCTAGAAGGGATGACTGTTTACAACTATGGTACCATGCGGCAAATAAATAATTTAAAATAAAAAAGAATAAAAATCAAAACACAATAAAGTAAAAAAAAAAAAAAAAAAGTTAAGAAAACTGTGAACCTAGTTAAACTTAAATTCGCTATGCAACAGTGTGATGTGTTATGCATTTAATGTACTAATTCAATAAGGCTGGTGCAGGTAGGTACTAGGTAGCATGCATTATTTATGCAATTCACTATAATAATCATGTCCTTGGTTGACTGAATAGAAATTGAATGAACTAAAAGACAGAGCTTTAACCATCTTCTTCACGGGATGCATTCAGCCCAAGGCATATTAAGAATAAATCAGAACTGACAGAGATCCTCTCTGAGTGAAAGAGAAAGTCAGCGGTCAATAACATAGACACAGTAGAGGCCTGCAGGGGTCATCAGCTCAAAAAGCCACAGTCTTTTATTGGCCCTGAATGTTAGTCGCACAGAGCCAGACATGTCTATGGCACTATTACGAGAGTAAATGTCTGGGAACAACATTATGTTTAACATGTGATGTCAATGTGTGGAACACAAAACAATCAACCAATACATGCAGGTGAATTCTATAGATGTAATATCACTAGAATAGTAGCTTCATTGTGTAATATGTTCTCCCCAAATGTGCCAAACATGACTTTTATAGCCTTTTGTGATGTCGCTGCTACAAAGGTAAAGCTAGTCACTGACAGCGCATATCATCGTGTTTCAATCACTTCTCTAATTGTAAATACCACCTTCACAAGTCTTTGGATTAGATTAGACCAGAGATCTTCAACAGGGGGTCCTCAGAGTTACTGCAGGGGTCTGCCAAATTATTTGATCACAAACCTTTTCTCTTCCAAAAATGTAAACGTGTAAGAAGATACACATTAATAATAACTTAGCATTATAAAGGTTGCATACAGTACACCATTAAAAATAATTTTATGCATGGTAATATGGCCGCCCTACACATTATTGATAGCCCGGTCTAATAAAGGTGATTTTATTGTCATTAGGGGGGCCTTCTACCGTGTTTCTATGTTAAAGACCTCAAGGATTAGACGTTTCAAAGTCCATTCACCGCCCCACCCACATTAGGCACAGTGAGAGTGATGTTTATGATAGTATAACAGGTCTCTGAGACGACTGATATAGCCAAACCCTCTGCTTTTAATTTTGAGAGTCACAGACATTTTTTTTTTATAAATAAAAGGTTATGCAGGATGCAGAACATAAAGCAATTAGATTGCGATCACTTATTCACTGGTTTTGTTTGTTAACTAATATTAAGATTGTTTTAATGTGGCTACAAAGAAGTCCAATGCTGTGTATGGAGCTTTTAAAAGAAAACATTGGTCCTCTTTAGAATAGCATCAGCCTTGATAGAAGGCTGGACATTCACCATTGAGTAAGTACTCTGACTAGCTCACTGAGTTATATGACCCAAGTAAGAGAGTCTCTCTCTCTACATCCCCCTCTCCCTCCATCTCCATCTCTCCCTCCATCTCCCTCTCTCCATCTCTCCACATTTGCTGGGCAGCCCACTGCCCAGCACGATAGCTGGTTAAATGCAGAAAGTGTTTTGGTCTTGAAATTATGCATTACAGAGCCCCTCCAAAAGTGTACTGTTGAAACACAACCGTGCACGAGCATGCACGTGGCTGCAGGAGCAGGGGTAGATCTTTTTTTTTTTTTTTGGTCGTCAAATTGTTTTCCCCAGCCACATTTTAAGGAGTCCACCATAACGAAAGGACAGAACCTGGGCTACACACAAGCATGCCCCCAAGATGCAAGGCTGTGTAGACAGAATATTGTAACTCAGTCTCTTTGCTTCACTCCTAATATAATTCATATTCCACACCCGCTTCCCTCTCTGGCGACACAGACGAGGGAGGGTATGGAGAGCCTAAGATAACATGATTTTGGCACGGCTGCAAGTGAATAATTCAACTTCATGATAGATACCTAATTGACAGCAGGAACTTCTACCTTATCACGTGTGCAAAATGGCTCAAACTCTTGTGCAGCCATCACTGTAATCACTTGCCTCCTTAAAGAGATTCCTTTTAATTAAGGAAGTAGCAGAACTATATACTATATACAGTGTATAAATAACATCGAAGATTCAACAGAAAAAAGGCACAGCACACCGCATACAGAATCACTCCACAGCTGCCTTCATCCATTTGGTTTCAATACAGCAGAGCGGTCCGCCCATCTGTCAAATGACTACCTGTTAGAGAGGCAGAATCATGTCTCATTGGCCCACGCCAGACCCCTACAGACCGACATCTATGAATGAAGTGGCAGATAGAAATGTGTGTCTCGTACGCCCCGGAAATGTTTCCCACATGCTAGGGTCAGCAAAATAAAAAAATTGCCAACAGGGACCTTAGTGGGTGGGTGTGTGTGTGTGTGTGTGCGTGCGTGCGTGCGTGCGTGCGTTTTGTGGTGGGTGGGTGGAGGGGGGAGGTTATTGACACTATGCAATTACAAATGTTCTTTCAGATGAACGCACAAACTGAGCACCTCAATGGGGCGGGGACATGGAAAGAAGTTCTTATCACCCAGGTGAGAGAGAGAGCGTGGGTTGTATAATTGCAATGGCCATTGTAGCAGAGACCACATCCTTTTTCTGCACATTGCAAGCATCGAGGACATCATGTCCTGAAGTGGAATGAATTGCCCCCTGCTCCAGCGAGCCACTAACACCACCCAAGGCATCTGGTACCCGAGTAAGTGCCCAGGAATGCCGTAGGATTCTCTCACCCATTCACTGGCCAAGCAGAAGCGCCTTGTGAATCAACCTGGACTTCAAAACAGACATTATTCTAAGAGAGACCCAAATATTCGAAGAAACTCATGAATAAATATTCAGAGCATATTTACAACCTCAGAACGACTGTATGGTCCCGCGGGACCATACAGTCGTTCAGACAGTGAGTGACCTTTGCACACTGCGTCTACACCACAAACCCCGGAGACGCAATGTTTTGTACGCATAAAGAAACGGGGGGGAAAAAAATCCTTCAGGCTAGGTTCCGAAGATGACAGCATCTAATTTGAATATTTTAAACATGTCACATGCACACGCTAAAAGAAGCACTTAAGACAGAATAACAGAAGAAATGAATGAAGCAAGTGAGAGGAGAAAGGGAAAAAAAAAAAACAAGCACATCTATTGACTGCACGGCACACAATAGAGATTCATTAGCATCACGCCTGCGGTGGGGGAAGAGAAAGAGCCTCCTAACTCACCTCCTCGCTCTTCCTTTCACTCCTTTTCCCCCTGTGAAAGACGGTGTGCTGGAGAGGAGAGGGCACGCCTCATTTCAATGCCGCGCTGCTGCTGCTGGTGTCTGTGAGAGCACCCCTTCCCCCCCCCCCCCTTCCCCCGCCCGCCCATTCATAGCTCTGCCAACGACGCACCGGTCATACACGGTTGGAAACACACACACACACATGCGCGCACGCTGAGTGTATCAGCGCTGACCAATCACCTCGTGTATCAGGCTTTTGGAGTCATAAAATGTCTCTTTCTTTCTTTCTTTCTATAGGGAATAAAACCAACCACAGGTTTAATGCACTTGAGATACAATTAGTAAGAGGGTGTCTGTGCTTCATCACAACAGTGGAACCTATTGAGTGGGCTATGCTGCTGACATCATGTGACTCATCCGTTTTGAAATTAACAGCCTGGCCAAAGATGCCTTCCATTGACTCCCATTTCACATTGTTCCTTCCAGCAACAAGTCAGTAGTAGACAGGCAGAGGTGTCATTGGCTGTTAACTTGTCACCATCACAGCACTGCACCAATGTCTGGAGATGTTCAGGAATGACATCATCGAGTGACATCTTTAAAGTCGGGTTCCACCCATAAACTAGAAAAAGATGAGATGCAAGGCAGTTTATCTCAAATTGCAGAAAATTACTTCAGCAAAACACCTATTTTACGTCATGCCTGAGTCAGACCAATTCATAGGGAATGGTTTGTCTACACAAGCTGATGTCAACCAGTCGAGGCAGAGAGTGAATACAGTGTTTCTGTGCATAATACAATGCCTTGGCTACAGATGCAAAATGTCATACAAAAGGCTTATATCACATTGTAAAACATATTTAATAATGTGAGCATAATTTGGTGCGTGCGCATACATTACCAATGTTGTCGACAGCGACCTGAGACTCAATGTGAAGTGACAAAGAGGAACTGACCTGACCAGGAAGCTTGTCAAAGTGCCAACACAGCAAACATGCTCAGCACTGCAAAACATACATGAAAATAGACATACATACACACACAGCTAAAATATCAGAAATCCATTACATTGTAAAACAGTCAACATGCATATAAAGAATTGTGCAATACACTTCAATGTGAAACAAAATAAGATACTATTTGGTCAGCATCAGGATCCTGTAGAAAAATTCCACTCCTCTGCATTGCCAGAACCCCACATTTCCTCTCTAGCTCGCTATTTATGTTTGGAAACTCAGCAATAGTTGTGACGGGAGAAGTAAATAACACACATAACATATGGGCCTTTGACAGCTATGAAGGGTGGATGAGCAGAGAGTAACGTTAGTAAGAGTAAATTGCAAAGCAATTTCTGCAGGTTAACAGCTCTCATAATACTACACAATTTCATTGACAACTTAATAGTCACCATTTTTACAGCCAAAAAACTATTTTGGCTTCAAGCACATTTGCAGTAAATCTATTGGTCTGCCATACATTTGACATTTATTTGGAAATAACACACTATACCCATAATGTGCATTTTAGAAATATTAAACAATACACATCGAGGTACATACTGGATGCATAGTGTTTTAAATGTCTTTAAATGCTTTCATGATATAGGACTACTGTACTGCCTAACGGCAACCGTTATTCATACCAGACATGATGACATACTGCTCAAAGCTTATTAATAGAGAAACATTTTTAAAAAGTGCTCAGTTTCTTTTAGACTGACAATGGCTTCTTGTCCACAGACACCAAGTTTATGAAAGGTGAAAATGTTGTTGGGCTGAGGTGTGCCATTGTTCACCATCGTGTCCTTAAATAGGCGGGAAAACCCCCTGCTCGCAGACGCTCATCTTACAGTGCATTGATCTGCCACACTCAAACGTCCGTCTCCTGCAGTCCACTGCCAGACTCGACTTCAGGGGTGCCCTTCGCTTCCTTGGCAGCAAGCGGCGAGGAGCGGCTCTCAGACTTCCCGTTGGTGCGTGGGGAGCTGGCTCCCTCTGCCTCCGGCGGGTGGCTGGCCTCGGTCAGCTGGTCCTGGTCTTGAGGAGGCAGCTGGAGGAACAGGGGAAGCTCCAGGTGCTCTTTGGTCAGGAGACCTCGCTGGTCTTCAACTCTGTAGCACTGAGCCCTGGACAGCATGTCCAAAAACCCTAACAAACACAGACAGACAGATCAGGGGTATGCAATCTTTACTATCAAAAGAGCCATTTGTACCCAAAAACATTTTATGTTTTATTTGTCTGGAGCCGCAAAAAATATTATACTAAGTCTATCAACAGACCTAAATGAGAATTAATTCCCAGCGTGTTTTAGAAATGTTAGGGTTTGCGGGGGCATGCTCCTCTGCAAAGATATTTTAAAAAATAAAGCACTTAAATGCCAATTTCTGGTGACTTGAAAACAGAATATACTAGACTATGCCCAACTACTGTGCGCTCACAATTTTGAATGGACTAGATCCATTTGGATACTGGTGAAATCAGAGGACACAGGCTACCAATACAAAATATACTTTGAGATTATATTTTGTGGGAGGAGGAAACCTAGATGAAGTTCTATATGACGTCTGTCAAAGCCACAGGGAGCCACTGTAGAGGGGCTCAGGAGCCGCAGGTTGCAGACCCCTGGACCAGACGCTCCTGGGCATGGCCTACCATCCATGTCGCGGTTCTTACTGGGCTTGGGCGTAGTTCTGTCTGTCTGGGACAATCGAGGCTCCACACCACCCGGACTGCCCACTCCACCCTGCGTCTGACGCAGAACAAGAGACGAGTGAGTTGCAGCCTTTAAATACAGTACGCATTATGACGACTGACTATCCTAGAAATAGGTGTATGCCTGCCTATAACTATTTTTACATGTGCTAATAATACAGTATACTGTTACGATGGGAGAAAGAAAAAAAAAAAAACTTAGTTTAGTTTGAGGCTACGTCAGAAATTACATCCAGAAATCATATCACACCTGAGGCAAGATCTGAATGATTTGTTTTACATACAAGGAATTGAGGCTAAAATTCCATATTTAGGCACAATTCAAATGACACATTTCAAAACTAGCATAGCCCTTCTGGTTGCCTTCAGAAACCCCAATTGTTAAATTATGAATGGCTCATTAAACCTGGTTAAGAGCATTAGAATAGGTTATGCGTAGGCCTCACCTGTACGGCTGTAGATCGGCTGCTGGCGTTCTGATGTCCTCCTAGTCAAACCACACACAAAAATAAATAAATAAAACATAAATTAATACTATCGAATTACTTTGTACCATAGACTGTTCGTTACACAGAAGGCGGACTACCGCTGAGTTCAATTGCTTAATTGTGCCGGACATTGAAATGAGTCCAATGACGCATCTTTGACAAGCATTCCATTGCTACACTCGTGGGATACAGCGTGATGCAATACATTATGCCCCCCCCTCGACCCTCATTTTCGGCCTTTTCCTGCTGGTGTGGGCAGACCAGCACTGACCAGCAGGCAGCCCTCGTCTAACATGAGGCTGGCTGTGCTCTCAGCAGCAGGAGAGGAGAGTGAGCGAATTGCAAGTGACACGGCACCCAACACCACAAATGGACCCAGACAGCAGGCGCAAGCCAAAGACAAGGAGGTGTGTGTGGGGGGGGCGGGGGGGAAGGAGGGAGGGAGAGGAAATTGACAACATAAGAAAAAGACAGCATACATAAAAGGAGAGAGCGTGCGGAAACAAAACGGGAATCATAGCCATAAAAACAACTGTGTGTGTACCACAGGACAAACAGGGTGGGATTACAGCCTGGCAGTTGCCCCATTAAATCCTCGGCATTGAAGAGATCAGGCCGAGACAAAGAGACTGCACATTTCTCAGCGGGCGTTTCTACATTTAGCGTGAACCAGTTCAACAAGCTCATTGCCACTGACATGGTGGATGGCAGCAGACTATATACGCTTCACAGATGATCTGCATCTGCGTCTAATATTGAAGTGCAAGCGACATCGCCGATCTCTCAACACATTCACCTTTTATCTTGTCAAGCTGCAGCGTCTGATTGGCCAGTTTGTATGCACTCGTATTCATGTTCAGGGGCTCCTTACTTCCATTCTGCAAAAAAAAACAGGAAGTTAAATATGAACACTTGCAACAAGACAGATCCTCTCACACAACAACAGACCTATATCACTCATCACTCACCCACACACACGCACTAAACACAGTATAGTACAGTCCACACAACTCGCGCCCCCCCCCCCCC
>JAODUK010053625.1:0-18757 GCA_027564635.1 Typhlichthys eigenmanni
TTTTTGTGTGATTTTGTTGTCAGCACATTCAACTATGTAAAGACGAAAGTATTTCATACGATTAGTTCATTCATTCAAGATGTTATCATAGTGTTCCCTTTATTTTTTTGAGCAGTGTATATATGTACAGTGTGTGTGTGTGGGCCTGTGTGTGTGTGTATGTATGACCAAATACTTATTTTACCCTGGAATTTACCAATAAATTCATAAAAAATCCTACAATGTGATTTTCTGGATTTTTTTCTAATTTTGTCTCTCATAGTTGAAGTGTACCTATGATGAAAATTACAGGCCTCATATTTTTAAGTGGGAGAACTTGCCCAATTGGTGGCAGACAAAATACTTTTTTGCCCAACTGTATGTGTGTGTATATGTATGTGTATATGTGTGTGTATATATATATATATATATATATATATATACACATGCATACATGCATACTAGTGCTGAACAATTAACCATTTTAAAATCGAAATTGCAATTTGAAACAATGCGATTAACATATCGCACGCAAGGCATGTGATTTATAAGCACATCTGACCCAGGTTTTTACGTTGTTCAAAGTCTTGCTGCCCTCCTTGTTTGACGGTCATTAAACTTAATCAGAAATACGCTGCTCCTCTAAGTGAATACACATCACAAATTCCCCATGGCATTTTAGGGGTGCTGAAATTCTATGTAGGTGTGCTTGAGCAGCTGTAAAATTAGTCTAAAAAATACCAATGTATCCCATTGCTGCATGTCCAAAAACACAATAAATCCATGTTTAAAGAATTTAATGTTTGTACTCATCTTTGTATTAGAATATAGGGCAGGTAACATTTTGATGGCATCTCGTGTGTAATAATGCTCCATCACGTTATAAATCTTACATGCAGTATATTTAACTTAAATCTTGACTTAAAAAAAAAAAAATCACAATCTAATCGCAATATCTGTCAGAAAAACCACAATTAGATTTTTTCCCAAAATCGTTCAGCCCTAATACATACACACACATACTGTATATATGTTTCGGTAAATTTTACGTGGCTGAGATTGCATGTACCTTTTCCGTTTCGTATGTGGAGATTCCTGACTCGCCTTTCCTTATCCATGATATCAAAAATACAAGCCACCAACGCCTGATGCCTTTTTGTTCATTTTTATTTGAGCAAAAGTAAAACAGTACAAAAACTCAAACTCCTACTTTCCTAAAACATAGCCGACCAATTCGACTCCATAACAATGGAATAGGCTTGGTGTTTGCGGTCACAAAGATTATATACAGGAGTA
This sequence comes from Typhlichthys eigenmanni, assembly GCA_027564635.1. Lineage (NCBI taxonomy): Eukaryota > Metazoa > Chordata > Actinopteri > Percopsiformes > Amblyopsidae > Typhlichthys > Typhlichthys eigenmanni. The sequence goes on from JAODUK010053625.1 coordinate 1,276, forward strand.
GGCCTATAGAGGAAAGTAGAAATATATAAAAAAAACTTCTAACAGGAATTCTATAAGGTCTGCATTCTGGTTCAGAGAACATCTTCAGCAGCAGCTGCTCATATACAATAGTATATTTGTACAAAATATAATGGCTTTTACAGATTAAAACAGACTCCGTTGGGGCTCGGCCATTGACACTGTCACATGTGCCATGTAGAAGGGATGCTACAGGTCACCCTCGAAGTAAGCAAAGCTTATTAACTAGTCTCAGAAGAATGTTCGTACTGGTCCTAACACGAACTTGGCGTACATAGCCCTTGCTGTCCTCAATGGTCTGAACTACTTGTCCCATTACCCAGGAGTTTTGCAGGGCCGAGTCGTCCACCACCAATATGACATCTCCGACTGTAAGGTTTCTGTTAGCTGTGAACCATTTTTGCTTCTCTTGCAGATCAGGCAGATATTCCTGGGTCCAGCGTTTCCAGAATAAGTCTGCTAAGTACTGAATCTGACGCCAACGTCTTCTAGCATAGATGTCATTCTTCTCAAATAATCCTGGTGTGACAATGGTGTTTTGGCTTTAAATAGCAGCAAATGATTCGGTGTCAAAGCTTCCAGGTCATTATGATCATTTGAGAAACTAGTGATTGGGCGACTGTTGATTATTGCCTCTACCTCGCAGAAGAGAGTACGCAGGCCTTCCTCGTCAAGTGTCTGCTGCCTTACTACGGCGTTGAGAATTTTTCTTATTGTCCAAATTTGTCTCTTCCATACACCACCGAAATTGGATGCGGTGGGTGGATTGAATTTTCAGTCGATCATTTTTGAAATTAGACTGTCACGAAGCTTGTACTGCTTCCCTCAACTCACGTTCAGAGCCTACAAAGTTGGTTCCGTCGTACAACACTTACACAAGAGTACAACACTTGAACTTTTCTGCGTCTTGCCATGAACCTACGTAATGCCTGTATACATGAATCTTGTCAGGGAACACGCTACCTCAACATGAACGACTCTTGTCAGACGTGAAAATCACGTTACTATCCAGTACTTTTGACGTACTGTAAACAAGACATGGTTTCTACCACTATGTCCCAAATTTTCATGAATTGATCTCAGAATAATTAATGTGATAGGTGACTCTTTGGCTAGGATAACAGGCCGTCTAGAATGTTCTGGCATCAAGGATTTGTTCAACCTACCACCAACCCTTAAAATATCATCCTGTATGACTGAAGAGAGTCGTTACAGCGGTCTACTATTGGCGAGATCCTTTCCTTGCTGAAGCATGTTGAACTCTTTGTGGATTTTGTTCCTTTGAGTGAAGCGTATTATTTACAATTCTGCCTCCTCCATATCATTTACAGAAGGGAGACTGATGTCAACTGATGATTTGAGATTATTCATTTCTTTTTCCACATCTTTATCAGTGAGTGAAGCTTTCAATTTCTTTCTATTTTCAGTCATAAGCCTCAGCTTGGCTTTAAGTTTAAGAAACCAAACAACGGCTCTCTTTAACAGATACCAGCTCGAATAATTAAGTAACAGTTGGGTGGTAGCATTTGAGTCATGATCCACAACAAGAGTACACACAGATGTCCCTGACTTCTGGATCATCCTGTATAGGCTGTTGTACACTGCTTGGCATTTCAGGCCATTCCTGTTCATGCTTATTAAAAAATCTTGTCCTGCAATCCAGATTTTTGCCTTTAGAAAAGCATCGACAGTGAGACCTCTGGAGGCATAATCAGCGGGGTTTACAGAGCTGTTAACATATCTCCATTGGGAGGCTTTCGACACATCCTTGATCACCTTTATGCGATTAGCTACAAAGGTACGGAACCTTGAGCTTTCATTTCTCAAGTATTTGAGAACTGCGGTACTGTCAGACCAAAATACAGATTCCTTTAACTTGACCAAAGAAATCCTGTTTTCGGTTGTTTGTGGCCATGCAGCGGTTTCCTGTCCTTATGTTTCTCCTCTTTGTATGGGTCCATTTATAGTCCAGTCTAATACAGATTCCATGAATCTAGCTCTTCTACCAGTCCTTTCTTGTGTTTCACAAGCTATTCCCCTCCATTTGTCTCTCAGCTTGAAAGGGAGTTTTGATATTATGGCCCTCATGTTGGACTATTCATTTCCTCCTCATACTCCATACTGTCTACTGTGCTGCAACAACCTGTAAGAAACACTGCAAATTCAGGTAGAGCATCACCATCTTCTGCCTTTATGAGAGGCCACCTTAATGGTTTTTCGATGTATGATTGTGGCTATGTTGGACCTAGAAAGAGAAGAAGCTCAACTAAAGGCAAGAAAATAGGAATTAGAGCTGCAGACTGCCATTGCTGCAGCAGATGCTAAGCTTTAGGTACTGAAGTTACACAGCTCTAAATGTGGTGTATCAGCTGCTTGTGATGATAGGATGAACGCTTATTGCACTGAAGCATCACATGCAAATAAACACACCAAAGAGTAAGTAAGTAAAGTTTATTTATAGAGCACCTTTCACAGACAAAGGTCACAAAGTGCTGTACAGTCAAAGAAATGCAAATAAATAAAATCCTACACCGTACAAAATAAAAGTACATTATAATATAAAACAAAAACCTAACACCGTGTTGCTAATTAAAAGCTTGCCGAAAAAGATGTCTTGGGCTGTTTTTTAAAAGCGGCCACAGAATCTAAGGCTCTCAGGTCTAAAGGCAGAGAGTTCCATAGCCTTCTACAATCCTAGCCTACAATCACCTCTAGTCTTAAAATGTGTTCTTGGAACCATTAAAAGCTTTTGGGAAGAGGACCTCAGGGACCGACCAGAAGTGTTTGGATGTAATAAATCCAAGATGTAAATAGGCGCTTGACCATGCAAGGCTCTCTAAGTAATTAACAAGATTTTAAAATGGACTCTAAAACTGATAGGAAGCCAATGAAGGGCCTCAAGCACAGGTGTAATGTGCGCTCGACGTTTAGTCCCAGTTAAAAGCCTAGCAGCGGAGCAGAGTGAGACAATGACGAAGCCTATTTGCAACAGACACATAAGATCTCCCAGCTAGCAGATGCATTGGATGTTAAACCAAAAATAATGGGGATTAAAAAGTAATCAAAAATAAGTGTCAGACATCACCAAACTGGAATAAACCAATCACATGTAAACCAAAGCACAGCTACTGAGCTTGGAGGTTTGCTTAGCATGATGCAACGCCAAAACGAAATAACAAAGTTGATAGTAAAGCAACAAAAGGCTGCAACCCTTCCATCATTGGGAGTTCCTGTTTTCTGTCGTGATCCAATGGAGCTTGGCTTTTTCAATGAAGCCTTCGAGCATAGGGTTGAGAACAGGGCTGAGAATAGCAAAGACAAATTACATTTTTTGGAGCAGTTCACACGTGGCCAACCCTAAGGTATTAGTACGCAGCTGTCAACACATGGATCCTCCAACGTAGCGGCACTATCCTCACACCCTGGGCAACTCCAGAGTAGAATAAAGTCCATCCCTTATTCAGGAGAACGGTTCCAGAACCAAGACTGCGTAGAGGTAAGCCCCACCAGATCTAAATGGTAGCGCTCTACCTCCTGCACAAGTTCCGGCTCCTTAGCCCACAGCAAGGTGACGTTCCACATCCCCAGAGCCAGTCTTTGCCAGCCAGGTCTGGTCTGTCGAGGCCCCTGACCTTCGCTGCCACCCATTTGACAGCACATCCGACCCCCACGGTTCCTCCCACGAGTGGTGGGCCGGCCCATAGGATAAAGAGGAGGATGGCGCCACGTTGCTTGTTTGGGCTGTGCCCGGATGGGCTCTGTGGGCAAATCCAGCCACCAGGCACTCACCAACGAGCTCTCCCTCTTGGCCTGGCCCCAGACGGGCATCCTCCAGGCAGGGTAACTTCTTCTCTTTTTGAGTTGTTCGTGAGGGTGTTCTGAACCATTCTTAGTCTGGCCCCTCCCCTGAGACCACTTTGCCTTGGGAGACCCTCCCAGTAGCACAAGCCTTCAGACAACACAGCTCTCAGGATCATAGGGACACCCAAACCTCTCCAGCACGATAAGGCGATGGTTCCCAGAGAGGAAATTAAAATACATGAAATGTTTTTTTAACTGCTTTTTAAAATGACAATTTAACAAAATTATCTGTAAAAAAGATTAATATCCCTTCTATACTGTTGTGACTGACCTGTGCTAATCACGGGCCACAACAGGGGGCATGGCTTCTGCATTTTTTGCAATACCATGAGGGAAAATCATCTTAAGAATAGTAGGGATTCATAAGTCACACATCCAAAGTTATTACTGCAGCCCTACAGGTGCATGTCAGTAAGACTCCCCACCACCACATTTGACATTTTTGTCTTTGTTGTTGGTGTCATTTTGAGTCTGGGGTCCTGGCCCCGAGTAGACTTGTACACAAATGCCTTTGGATGTGAAAAACTGTCTAAATTAACAATGTTTCTCTGTAGAACTCTTTTTTTTAATTTTTTTTTTATATATGTGAATGAGTTTACATATGTTTTAATAAAGTAACAGTAATTATCTGTACTTAAACATTTATAAAAGTAATTATTCCGTTTTTTTGTGTGTAATGATTGTATTCTCAAAAGCAATTACAGATTATTTTTGTAAAAATACTAACAAATACGTTTGCTATCTTTTTAATATGATAGACAGTATTTTCCATTTTTTTCCATTCATTACATTCACGTCATTTTCAAAATTATTGATTGCCAAGATCTAGAGTGTGTGTTTGGGCATCGTCCAATAGAGGTAGGCTAACGTTGTATGGTTGTATCCTAGGGTGAGACACCACTAGACCTGGCCAAGCAGAGAAAGAATGTCTGGATGATCAATCACCTTCAGGAAGCACGACAGGCCAAGGGGTATGACAGCCCCTCTTATATGAAGAGACTCAAGATGGACAAGGTATGCACACATAACAACCACTAGGAAAGTCTATGGTGCCTCATTTGTGAATGATTTTTCAACACGTTTATAGAACTGAGGAAAGAATTTCATTCCTTAATTACCATTTTTAGACTTGCGCCGTGTGTAAATGTAAACTCACCATCAGTTGCTGCAGTAATTTAATGTGTCAACCTCATACTAAATTATTTGACATTAATGAAATTGGTTATGAAATCAGACACATCCAACTCTACACCTTTTGAATCAACACATTTGCTGTGTCCATGTTGACTATTCAGTTATTTTCCAAACATTTTTCAAACCTGTTATTTCACATAAAATCAAATGTATGGACTAGGGATATGCAGAGCCCACTATTTGTATTTTTTGTGTCAGTAAAATTATTTGTAATTGTATGAAGTGGAAATTGGCGTAACACCAGGAAAAATAGGAAAAGGTTGGAGTGTTGTGCCAAAATATGTCACCCCGCTGAAATCCGCGGAAGCTACAGCTGTATTGCACCACCAATACCAAACACACAGTGCATTGCAAAAGTATCTCCCCCCCCCTTGGCATTTTTTCCTATTTTGTTATTTTACACCTTGATTTAAAATGAGTTTAGGAGGTACGTAACATTGGGTTTACACATTATACAAGTACATACCACTTTTAAGATGCAAAATATATATTTTATTGGGATAAAAAAGTGGAACAAAACTTTATTGGGCATTACTATAAATTCCCCAAAAGTAGGGATGTCACGAGAACTGATACATCGGTACCAAGTCGGTGCCAAAATTCTGAAAACATGAAAGTACTCGTTTTTATACAGTACCGTAGGTACCGGATATCCAATCTGGATGCGTATGGTACCGTGGAAGTGTAGCTGCAGCTCCGCCTCCACTCGTCGAAAAATAAAACAGCAAGTAGTCTACAATTGCGCTCCAGGCGGATTATCAGGGAGTAATACATTCACAAAAAACCGTACCTTAAGCTATGCAAACGGTGCCCTCGAACTTTCCAGCCATGGTTTCCATCTTACCGGCTAAGTAAAAAGTTAACAGTTCCACTATTGTCATGTGACATCACCGGTTCATTAATAAACGTGATCGCCGGGCAAAAGTGAAACAAAATCAACCTTGAAGAGAATAAAATATGTAGGACTACCTTGCATATTTGTATTGCAAACTTTCAGTGTGTATGCTGTAATTTACTACAATGCATTTTAACCTATGTTTTTTCACCTTGTGCTTGCCGATACCTCCGGAGAGCCAACCGGGATCTCGGTGAATGTTTACCCTCCCTAGAAGCACTCTCGTGTGGGCACTGAGTTACGGAGGTCCCGATGGAACTTCCTCGGAGCCTCGAGCGGCCCACACAAAGCCACAGACTTCAGATTTCAATGAGCACCGGACATTAGACCATGCATGTTATGTACAGACAATATTACAGTAGCCAATACCCCATGGCACATACTGTAGATCACCCCTGCAGCCTCACAAGAGCTGACATTTGACTTTATTTTTGATAGCAGTCTCGGCATACGTTATGAGCTTGATTTATACCGAGCTTTTAATAACTGGTAATGTCGGCCTACTTAGGCTACATAAACAGTTAAAGCCTCATTTAATTAAGTACATATCGATATTTTATGTTTGTGTATATATATAACATACATACACACACACATAAACACAATATATATTTATATATATTTATTTTTTTCTCCTTGTGGTATCGCAATGAGTAATCGAATAGTGGAATTTCACTGGTATTGGTATCGACTACTAAATTTCTGATATCGTGACATTCCTACCCAAAAGTCAAAAACTTTGTTAAGCCACCTTTTGCATTTACATGGGTTTCGCTGGTGTACAACAATCTATAGATTATACTACCGATTCTTAATTGAATTGAGGTCTGGTCTTTTACTAGGTCACTCTAAGACAATTGTATGTTTTCTCTTAAACCATGTGTTTACAAGGTTAAACAAGTGTTCCCTTATCTGTATGGTTAGGGTCACTTTCCAGCTGGAATGTGAACCTCCGTCCCAGTGTCAAATCTCTGGAAGACTGAAAGAGTTTTCCCATATGTGGCGCCATCCATATTTTTTTCACTTCGGACCAGTTTGCCAGTCCCTGCTGATGCAAAAAATCCCTACATCATGATGCTGCAACCACCATGCTTCACTGTGGGGATAGTGTTCTCAGGGTGATGAGGTGTTAGATTTGTGCCAGACAAAGCGTTTTCCTTTATGGACAAAAAGTTACATTTTAATCTCATCTGACCAGAGAACTTTCTCCCATGTTTGGTAAGTCTTCCAAATGCCTTTTGGCAAACATATATACAAATTTTTTTTTTCCTTTAAGCGAATTAACAGCTAGCGGTTCCGTCAACATGAATATTGAAATAACCTCTGAACATTACATTGGGGGACTTGGCACTAATAAAAGTAAATAGTGACGACAATTCTGTTGAAGACATGTCAGATAGTTTAGGAGGTCTATATATAGTTAAAACAATCATGTTTGGATCCAGGGAGTGTAAAAGCAAGACATTCAAATGTAGTGTAAGGACACTAGATTTGGCTTTCAGATTGTCACGCAAAAGAACTGCAACCCTTACTTTGTGGTTGATGGATGTAAATTAAGCCAGGTGGGGCGGCTTTATTAAGTATTTATTATATAGTATTTATATTTATTAAGTAATTTTAGTATTACGGGTGATCAACAAGAATTATTTCATAAATTACAAGCACCATGGAGGCGACAGTATTTAAACTGTTGGCGCTCAATATAAACACTGAAATTCCCGACTGTTAGTAGGCCTACCGTTTCACTTTTTTCTTTTAATTATAAATATAGGTAGAAAAGCAGCGAGAGCTGCGAACTTGAGCATTGTCCACCTCGCCTTTTCTCTTGCATTTAGCGAACTCTAAATAGTGTCCAGAATCAATTAAAGTTCGCAGCCATCAACAGTCTCCCAGTCGCAGGTGCAGCATACAACATGGGTTTTTTTTTTTGCTTCATGACAGCAGAAGGACATCGCTATAGATATCTCAATCTGCTTCACGCCACACACGGAGCTGGACCTCAGCGCATCCGCTCAATGCAAGATTCAGGTTCGCTAAAGGCAAGGTGGATGCGGGAGTAATAGTTTTTCTGCCTAGCGTTTTTAGACTTTGATCGATCCAACGTAGGCGAGTCTTGCTCGCCTTAATTATTGTCAGCATGTATGTTAATATAACCTATTCATGATAGCCTCACTGCCCAAACATACTAGTCTAATGTTAAAAGCCTAGGCAACTACACAATCAATGAATTCTTGATTGCAAGTATTAAACGTAATCATGAGAAAATAAAGTGGAGGGGAGAGGATAACATATTTATTCATATAGCCTAGTTATTTGTGATTTTCTGGCCTATCCAGAAAGCTGTTCAATATATACATATATTGTATAGTGACTTAATCTTGTAGTGACATTCCCTATCTTGCTTTATGTCATCTTCCTGGGTGTTGTATTATTCTCAGCATTTAGCATTTATCTACTGTGTAAGCTTATGTTTGATCTTCTTCCAGGGAAGCTTTTTGGAACAGTTATGGGAGACATCCCAGAACTACAAGGGAGGATCTTGTCAGTGATCTCAAGGGAGCTAGGACCATGGCCCACCAAGATAACAATTGGTAACACTACGTCGTAAAGGACTGAAATCCTGCAGCACTCGCAAGGTCCCCCTGCTCAAGAAAGCACATGTACAGGCCTGTCTGAAGTTTGCCAATAAACATCTGAATGATTCAGAGGAGAACTGGGTGAAAGTGTTGTGATCAGATGAGCTGACTTCACCACATCAAATGGACCATGTACCGTCAAATCTTGGCCAGGGTGTTAAAAATGGGTCGTGGATGGGTATTCCAGCATGACAATGACCCAAAACACACGGCCAAGGCAACAACGGAGTGGCTCAAGCAGAAGCACATTAACGCTCTGGAGTGGCCAAGCCAGTCTCCAGACCTTCTTCCCATAGAAAATCTGTGCAGGGAGCTGAAGGTTCGAGTTGCCAAACGTTAGCCTCGAAGCCTTAATGACTTGGGAAGATCTGCAAAGAGGAGTTGGACAAAATCTTACCTAAGATGGGTGCAAACTTGGTGGCCGACTACAAGAACTGTCTGACCTCTGTGATTGCCAACAAGAGTTTTGCCACCAAGTATGAAGTCATGTTTTGCAGCGGGGTCGAATACTTATTTCACTCATTAAGTTGCAAATAAAATAAAAATGTTTGACATTAGTTTTTCTAGATTGTTTTGGTTCATATTCTGTCTATCACTGTTCAAATAAACCTACCATTAAAATTAAGACTAATTTATTTGTCGGTTTTGCAAACAAAAGCAGCAGGGGATCAAAAAAAAATGTCCCTATGTAATTTATTTTAAATTCTTCTCATTTCAACTTACAGGAGTTCAGGCAAAAGGTGATGCTGGGGACCCCTTTCTTAGTCATCTGGTTGGTTGGGTTTATCGCTGACCTGGAAATAGACTCCTGGCTAGTCAAGGGTGTCATGTACGCCGGAGTCTGGGTGGTTGTCCAGTTTCTCTCAAAGTACGTGGACTCCATAAACATTTAGGAAACGAGGACCATTTGACTTCACTCCTGTGTTGTCATAATCATTTCTATTTTTACCCCTTCCAAGTCATACTTCTATTTTTCCCCCTTCCAAATGTATGAGATTCACACAATTGGATTTATATTATATAGATATTTCATTTCTTAACAATAGGTGTCAATAATGTTTAAATTTTTGTAATGTTCTGTTTGTTCTAAACATGCTAGAGTTTGTGCAGCCTGCATGGTACAACATATAAATGGAAAATATACTGTATGTTGTCATATAACATACAGTATATTTCGTTGTTTTCTTTTGAAACAATCAACATGTTTTTTAGGCCCATGTGTTTATGATGAGAAAAGATGAAAATGCAGTAACCCTTGTCAATGTCTTTCTTCCCACAGGGCCTTCTTTGACCATTCCATGCACAGTGCTCTGCCCCTGGGAATCTATCTGGCAACCAAATTCTGGATGTATTCCACTTGGTTTTACTGGTTCTGGAATGATATCCATTTATTTTGTATTTAATGTGTTCTTTGACAAGTTACAATGATTATCTAAGATATTTTATTTTTGTCAAGCTTTACATTATCTATTTTCTCGAGCCTCTAATGGGATTCATGGGAACTGAGTGCAACCATTCTTGAATTTGATCCTTTTTGAGAATTATGGTACTATACTATTATGTGTGTTATTTGTGTTATGTAACATTAATCTACAACAGCATTTTTATTTATATTTTGGTCCTCTTTAGCATAAGATGCATTATAGGACATTTATGTGCCAAAAAGAAATTCTCTTAAAATGATTGCTGCCAAGATAACTGCCAAGAATCTCTATACCTAAAATGTAGCTGTGCGCCTAGATACTGTTTCTACTTCCAAAATGTACTGTCATTGTATTAATTGTCTTCTAAAATGTTTGTTTAATTGTCTGTGTTTTGGTGCTCTAGTTTTATAATTATGGTCTAAATGGGCTTTAAAAACATGCAAATATAGGCTATTCATGAAAGCAAAGATCCTACTTGTATGGCATGTTAGCTGACTTAGGCTAATGCTACAGGAACTTTGCTTTAGTCGGGAACAGCTGTTCGTACACGCCAGTAGTGTGGTGTAGCATAAAATGCAGTTCTGTATGAATCTCCGTCACAATATAATCATTATCGCAAATGTGTCAGTGGTGTACCCGCATTGCGCGTCGTCTCCTTATCATAAGCAGAAATGAAGTCCATGGTTTCCTGAAATCGATTACTCGACAGCTTTGAGATGCAAAATGTATTGAACCATTGCTCAAACCAGAAAATTTCAGTCCCACTGTTATTTCCCCAGTATGCACCTCTCACATAAATGCGCATCCAAGGGGTCTCCGTACGTAGGCTACTCGCTGTGCGTGCTTCAGCCAGTGTGCATTTGCTGCGACATCTGTTGCATCATTCAAATGTTACGCATTGTGTGTGGTGTGTGGCCAGCTGGTCATGTGAGAATGTACTGTTATGAATGAAGTAGATGTCGATCACACACACCTAGCCACATGGAATGTGTAAACGGGCTGCGCAAAACAAAAAAAAGGCGTTTTGATTACGGGTAAATTTGACCCGGTGTGGCAGTATATCTGGATTTATCTTTACTATATTTTTATGGAGTGCAACACACCATTTTAGGAAAAGTAAAAGACTGGGGGACTTCAATATATTATTAAAACATAGTTATGTACAATTGAAAAACCTCCCTAGGTAAAATGTACCCAGTGGTGGTTCTAGTGTTAAGCCGGTTAGCATCGCTCTTCTGTAATTGAGCTCTGAGGTAGGCTAAATCGAAAACATTCTAGTGAAGCATTTCTAATAAATTAACTTAATGAACAAGACGATATAATATTATTATAAGCCTACATATCATTTTTTGCTATGGTCTCGATAGCTGACTGTCATGGACAGCTAATGACTTGGTAAATTGAGCTTACAGTGTGGTAGCTACCTATCATTGCTATTAAAACTGGTTATCAAAAGATATGTCTCAGGTATTCACGCCAAGTGCATGCAAGTAACGTAAACGGAAGTTATGCCATTTCTGTTCCAATGCAAGCTGTAGCCTGTAACTTTATATGATGGGACGTATTGCTGTCAAAACCGGTCTCTTATTGTGACATGGTGCACTGTGCAGTGGACAACAGGATACATTTTAAGCCTTTTCTGGATTCTTGGTTTTGTCCTGAGTCTTTGTTTCATAAAATAGCCTGCTTTACCTTAATTTCCTGACTATTAACCGCACAGTCTATTAACGGCATAAGACATGACATAAGTATTTTATGTCATTTTTAGAAATTAACTTGTCTATTATCCGCACCCGTGTATTAACCGCAATTTATTTAATGTTACGTCATCGGGTTCGAGGCATTTATATGTTAAAAAAAAAAAAAAAAAAGTTGGACACCTACCAATACATACCGGTATGCGCTAGCTACGCTACCTCAATTATGGTAGGTTACTATTGTTTCCTACTGTTATTAACAACCCAAGTTGCCAACATGGCTAAAAAAAACTGCTTATTAATATATATTGTGCTTGCGGGAGTACATGAACATGCTTAAGTTATGTGTATTTTGTGCAGCTTCCTACTACTAGTCTATACTACTGCCAGAGGGATTTACCTGGCTTTCACTCAAAAAAGGCCAAATCATTTTCCTTTTCTGTTCTGTTCATACAAAATCATGTTCCTTTCAAGTTCAGTTCCGTTTGCCGGGCATTAGTCAGTAGGCTACCAGCAGGTAAAAAGCAACGGCGCAGCCTTTACAGAAGATGCATAATGTCGTGCAAACAACAAAGCCCGCTCGTGGGAATTTCGCCCACACTGAAGAAGGGTTTCTATCTGGCAATCACTTTTTGTCATGACACCGGCAATATGGAATATTGCATGCATTATCAGATCACGAGCATATTCCATAACCAGCGATACACAACCTCATTCCTGCACAAGTTTCGTACAAACTTTGAAACGCGGCTCCAGAATGTATGTGGATCCCCGAGAGGGCACCGAGACTTGTTGTGGATTTATCTTCGCTCAACGTGCACCGTGCGGTCACTACTCAGCATCATTCTAAAGAAAAGAAAATATAACGGCGTGGACAGCTTTCATTGGATTTAATTTAATGTTGTAGCCTGTTACCGCACAGACTGTAGCCTATACTCTCACCGATCCGAAGCCGCGGCAAGACTGTTGGACATGACCTGGACTAATCAGACACTTTTTTTCTATATCTGCTTATTGGAATGTAGCCTACAAAAAGTAAGAATAGCTTTTGGTCAACAGTGATAAGTAGCCTACTGTATGCTTTGTAGTAATATTTGAATATTTGTTTGTGGGCCATCGTGGAAACCCATGGAAAATATTTAAAGTGCAAATCAAGAACACGCGGCCGGTATCGTGTACAAAAGTGACTTGCTGATAAAAAGTGATAACGGTATGAAAAAGTGCATTTTGAATATAAGTGCAGTTATATTCCCACATTTTTTACTGATAAAAATGAATGTATTATAATTTAAAGCACAGAGGAGGTGAAATACTATAAATGAAGGATAATTTAAAAATATCAATATTTAGGCAACCAATAAACCATTGTGTTAGTTGGACTACAGTATATTGTCTATAAATTTAGAATGGGTAAATTGTTTGTTTGCTATGTCAAATATCCTTGATTAGCATAGATATTAAGAAAATATAGGATACTGATAGACTAACATGATGGTTTATATAGGCCGCCTATAAAAAATAAAAAAAACATTTGTAAATTATCCTTAATTTTTTGCCTAGTATTTCATCTTTTTTGTGCCCTAGATTATAATTAATCCATTCATTTTTACCAGGAAAAAATGTGGGAATATAACTATAAAATGCACTGTTACATACCGTGATCACTTTTTTCAGCAAGTCACTTTTGGGCACGATACCGGCCGTCTCCGAGATAAAATTGGATATAATATATTAACTTTTGAGGTGGCGGTGCGGCGAATTCTCATAAAGTTACACATTTTTTTAATCACGTTTCGCAAGCATTTACTGTAGCTACCAGACCATACCAGACAGAGAATGCGTGAAATAGACTTGACATGTTTATTGGACATAGCTTAAAGTTGGAATTCTTTTTAAAACGATGTAAGAAAATGCAAAAATTACATGCATATCATATTTCTTAATTAATAAATAAAGTAGGCTAGGTTTATTAAGAGACTGTTAATACATCTATCTTTTGGTTAATCTACATGGTTTGTTTACTGTTCTGTTGTCAGATTGCCATACTGCCATAGCAAGAAAGTATAGTTTTGGATGTGTAATTATGTTTTAATTATGTTTGTATGTCAGTCACTACCCTCCAGCTACAATATAGAGCCATGGGAACATTGCCTTTAAGCATTTAAACATTAGTATTTTGTCTGCATTTGTGTCTGTCCATTGCATGTCTGTTCATTGCATGTCTGTAATTTCTACCATTGCAGAATAATTATCCTGTTAATTACTAGAAACCAGATTTCTGTCAGGGTTAAGTCTGATCTCTATAGGTAACAATTAGAGCACTTTATTTCACTGTCTTCCTTAACATCGCTGAACATCTACCATTTGCCACTGTCCATGTCCCATTCCTGATAAACAGCCTGGCGTTGTTCTATAACTTCGGCAAATCCTGGAAGTCTGATCCTGGACTCATAAAAGCATCGGAGGAACAGAAAAAAAAAGTATGATTTGACTATTTTTGCTGCTGCTATGTTTTTGCATGCACTTATTTCTTTAACAACTGTAAATTAATTAGTTTCATTGCAGTATTTAGGGGTCCAAGCAGCAAAACAGCGGGAACCCTATTGTGTTAGAATTGTTATTCTGATTTTTACACCACCATTTGCTAGTTTGCCCACTTCAGGTCTTGGCGTTTGCGCACACTTTATTGACATAATAAGACATGCCAAACTTGCGCACACCTTTTCTCATGTCCATACGCCCACTTCTCTAGAGCCACCCTCAGGCTACAATTGTGTTTTTCACACACACACACACACACACACACACACACACACACACACAGGCTCTGATTGGCCTATAGACATGCAACTTGGGCCATATGATGCAGGAGCAGCTGATCAACTGTGCAAGAGGCAATTTTCATCATCAAACCGTAGACTCATGCAAATACATACAGCCTAGCCTAATTTTATGTTCATGGTAATACGTAGCCTACTGTATGTCTTTGTCAAAATAACATCTCTTGTAACCAAATAAGCAAGTGTGCTATTTATAATATTCAGGCAAGATGATTATCTTGGCAATATAGGCTATTATTCCATTGTTTATTTACTTAGAATGTCTATCCTTTTTTACATTTGTAAAGTAGTATTCAAGATTCAGGTGACATACCTTCATTCAAAATGTAGGGACTGTTAAAAGATGAATAAGGAAATTGCAGCAGGTGTTAAACAATTTATTAAGAAGAATAGTAACCTTAAACCTGATTCAAATTATTGAAACAATTGGCGGCTTAAAAGTTCAAGCCTTTCTTTTTTTTTTGGTGAATAACGCCTATCAATGTATTAATAATCAATCAATACAAATGCATTATAATCACTATCTTTACAATTTCAATATTGTTTACAGAATCTTAAAGCCTGATCCACATTACTCAACATTACTGGGTCTTCCCCAAGGCCACCCAGCTACACCTCCCTAGGAAGGAGCCCAGGGGGCTTTAGATTTAATAATTTCTGACCCATCTCCATTTGTTTTGTGTCTCCCCCCTCCTTCACCAGACCATTGTTGAATTGGCAGAGACAGGCAGCCTGGATCTGAGCATATTCTGCAGTACCTGCTTGGTAAATATGGAACATTTTTTGCATTGAGCGCATCACTGACATAGTTTACTTCATAAATTAACCTCTACTCTTTAGTTTTTTTTTATGCAGAGATAATGGATGTTCTAATATCAGTATTTTGTCATTTCCACAGATACGGAAGCCCATTAGGTCCAAACATTGTGCTGTTTGTAACCGATGTATCGCCAAATTTGACCACCACTGTCCCTGGGTGGGCAATTGTGTGGGTATGTTGATGCACTGAACAAAATTTTAAACGCAACACTTTAGTTTTTGCCCCCATTCATCATGAGCTATGTACACAAAAGGCCTATTTCTCTCAAATATTATCAAATCTGCCGAGGTAATCCATCCACCTCACAGGTGTGGCAGATCAAGATGCAGATCAGTGCAGTTCCATCACACAGCACAATGCCACAGATGTCGCAGGTTTTGAGGGAGGGTGTAATTGGCATGCTGACTGCAGGAATGTCCACCAGAGCTGTTGCCCATGAATTGAATGTTAATTTCTCTACCATAAGCCGTCTCCAAAGGCGTTTCAGAGAATTCGGCAGTACATCCAACCCGCCTCACAACCGCAAACCACGTGTAACCACACCAGCCCAAGACCTCCACATGCAGCATCTTCACCTCCAAGATCGTCTGAGACCAGCCATCCGCACAGCTGCTGCAACAATCTGTTTGCATAACCAAAGAATTTCTGCACAAACTGTCAGGAACCGTCTCAGCGAAGCTCATCTACATGCTCGTCGTCCTCATCAGGGTCTTGACCGGATTGCACTTCGTCATCGTAACCGACTTGAGTGGGCAAATGCTCACATTCGATGGCGTCTGGCACTTTGAAGAGGTGTTCTCTTTATTTTCACTGTACAGGGCAGATGGCAGACGTGTGGGTGAGCGGTTTGCTGATGTCAACGTTGTGGATTGAGTGGCCCATGGTGGCGGTGGGGTTATGGTATGGGCAGGCATGTGTTAGGGCTGGACAATAATTCAATATATACCACAATATAATTTCCGATATTTCTATAAGCTCTACATTTGTCACTGATTGATGGGCGCAGCAGTCAGCTGACAGAGCTGTACACCCTGCTAAAAAATCCATCTTTGCTGTTCATCAGCATAAGGTATGTTTTGCATGCTGGAACCAGCATTGAATGCTGGTTTGCAGGTACCCCGGCATCCCATGCTGTTTTCTGGTGTAGTAGCATGGGTTGCCGGTGTGCTGATATACCAGCTAGACCAGCACTAACCAGTATAAACCAGCACTAACCAGTATGAACCAGCCTGGACCAGCATGAAATTCATGCTGGTTTATGCTGGATTTTTTAGCAGGGCAGTGCGACCATTTCACTCGCACAAAATCTTGGTGTGTAAACATGAAAAAATATTTAAGTGCACTTTGTGCGAGTAACTTGTAGCCACGTGCAGAATGACATTCGTGCGGTGCGCACTGGGTACCTGTTCAAAACGTGGTTCCACTTTCAACAGGGTGAGTGCGTAATTGTTTTAAACTACACTCCATCCACGCATGTATAAAAGTGTGCTGTTCGAATCGGGCCTCGGAGCTGAACACAAACACACTCCCATATTAGCTACCTCGTCATCACAGCTAGCTAAAGCTGACAGGCAAGCAAAACTGGTGGAAAAAATGCCAGCGAACAATTCATGCTCGTATGGTTAGAGGTGGATGTGTGACTACAATCATGCCGCCAGCCAACTTTAAAATTGTGCTGTGCGGTAAAAACCCAATAATAAATAAAAAAAAACACTATTATGATCTCTATAGCCTACAGTAACAGTATACACCATTTTATATGGCTATTAATCTAAATAGGAAGTTATAAGAATATATCTGTATAGCCTAACCTTTAAATATGTATTCCATTCAAAATTAGGTATGATGGCTGTCCTTCTCTATCTTGAATAGCTCCACATTAAATATGGAGACACTAGCCTATAAGTTTTTACATCAATGGGGTAAAAGTGTGGAAAAATACTATATATATGCTATACAATATCGTATGTGACCATGTCAAAATTGAGTAAATTTACTTCAGACGATATCTTCACTCTTTACCCCCATGAACAACTCACTAAGAGAAGGAGTTACCCTGCCCGGAGGAAGCCCGGGGCCCCCATCTGGAGCCAGGCC